>NHNW01000064.1:0-219026 GCA_002786025.1 Zasmidium citrigriseum | reverse complement strand
GTTAAGTAGTATTACTCTACTTAGGTACTAGCGTTATATTATAGCGATTTCTATACGATAAAGTCGATCGGTAAGTAAGCTAATCTTAGTATTATAAGAAGCCGGAGTAACATTCGAAATATAAGACAAGCTAATATCTAATATAGGTTACCTATCTTCGATAGACTTCTATAGAGTCTTTATTTATATAGTCGTCTCCTTCTAGGCAAGGTTATACCCTTCGTTCCCTTCGATTAGGTATATAGCTTCGTTAAAGATCTTATCGAATTCCTAGAAACTATACTCGCGTAAAGGGTATAGGTTAAACTTCTAATATAGCTTTCGCTATAACTAATTAGGGAGCCCTTAGAGGAATAGTCGGGTACGGGAGTTATCTTCTATATCCGCCTTCTTAATCTTCTTACTTATAGTAATAAACTAGCGGTAGTAGCTAGACAAGTTATCCCCTATAGAGCGATTAGTACTAGTAAGTTATTCTAGATACTAGCGGGTTCTAAGGAGTATAAAGGTATTAGTCTAGGCGAACTTACGAGTAACCTCGATACGAAACTTCTTATAGTCTCTATCTTCGTACTCTAGAACTCGAGTTACACGTAGGCGAGTTAGTAGGTTAGTATTTAGTCGGAAGCGAGACAACTTCTTAGTATCGGTTAAGTTAGGGTTATACTCGGTAATTAAGTTATTAAAACGATTAATAAAGGTAGAGATATTCTTCCTATCGAAGAGAGGATTCTCGCTAGAACCTAGTATAGGTATCTTAGGCCGTAAGTTAGGAAGAACTAAAGCTAGTTACTAAATAATAGCCTAAGGGTTAGCTTACTAAGCTAGGGTAGCAGAAGATCTAGTAGCCTAGCTATTTCCTCTACTAGTACTATTATTAGCATTAGCGTTAGTAGTAGGAGTAGCTATCTAGGAACGATAAGATCTTCTATAGGTAAGGAGTAAAGGGCGAGGGCCGGGAACTTTAGAAGTAGTACTTATACTCGCTCTAGTTAGTAACTATTCTAAGCTAGGGGTCTTAACTTCTTCGGAGCTAGAAGATCTATTAGTAGTAGATATCTTTAGCTTAGAAGGGCTAAGGTCTACTAGTAGGTTACGAAACTTAGGGTTAGCGTTAGGATCTTCCTATCTTAAAGGTTAATTAATAGGAGATTCTTCTCCTAACCTAGACTCTTATAGTAGCGAGCTACTTATAAGAGGTAACTTTAATCTACTTAAACTACTTCCTCGAGTAAAGTGTATAGTAGATAGTAGGTAATCCTAGGGCGTAGAGTCCGGAATCCTAGTATAGCCTTTTCGTACCCTATAGGGTATAAAATTAAGAGGTAAAGGTTTATTACTAGTTTAGTAACACGAGGGGTATAAGTTAGACACGAAAGCGTCCTTATTAATTAAAACAGACAGAAGTAATGTTTTTGTAAGGGTTTTATAACTTAGGTAATAATAAGACATAGCCTTAAGCTAAGTATAGTAATAGGGTGTAGATATAGATAGATAGGTATAAATTAAATAGTTTAAATAGCAAATATATAACGAAAAGCAAGGATATAGGTAGATGTAGTATAAAGTAATATATAAGGGTAGTGCTAGTTATAGTACGGGTATAGTACTAGTAACGAGTTCGCTATTACTAGAAGTATAAGGTACTAATTAATAGTAATTCTTTTTAGCGAGGTCTGGAGGTAAGGCTATATATTAATACTTCCTCGCCTAAGTATATAGGCCTAATAGCCGTTACTATGTTAGGTAGCTACAATTTAGTTAGTAGCTTCGATCTAGAGAGACAAACCTTATTCTAGGGATCGTAGCCTCGCGAGTAGTTACCCCTTTCTAAGCTCCTACCTAGAACGACTCTTCTAAATACCTTATCCTATAGCGGTTTCGAATCTTAATAGTCCGAAGGTAGTTAAGTCGGGGCGTAATCTCGGCTATCTATAGATAGTATCTAATTTTAATAAAGGAGAGCGTATTACTAAGGATAGTTATCGTATTCGCGAGAAGTAGCTATTAGGGTTTCTACTATACCTACTTCCGCCGAGTAGTAAAGCACGATGTTACCCTTCCGAGTTCTAGTCGTTCCTAGGATTTATATATTCGTATATTCGAGCTTCGCCTATTAGATACGTCTACCTAATAATATAATCTCTAGTATTCCGTTTATGCCTATTTCGTTTAACTAACTATAGACTCGAGCCTATTTCTATAGCTAAACTATTATATCTATTATTCCGTATTACTAGGTTATTCGTACTAAAGCTCCTATATACCGAATGTCGTATATATTATATTTCTTATATTCTTATATCTTTCCTTAATATAGCTACGCTAGCGTTACTCTTATAAATACTCTTACTTATATCGAATCTATCGGAGTACGGTTTCGCGAAGGCGTATTATCGAATACTCGAAGGTTAGAAGTTAGTAGAAGACGAGTATATCTTCTACCCTCGTACTAACTACTAAAAATATAACCCGGCGCCTATAGACTAACCTACCTATAGTCGCTAAGTAGGTAATAGAGCTAAAGAGGGGTTATAGGCGATAGATCTTAATAGAGAGTATAACATAGCTCTATTAGTAGGTTCGGATATACGGAGGTATTCGTATATATAGAGGTACTTCCGGAGGAAGCTATAAAAGAAGAGAAGAAGTTTAGTATATAGGATTTTACTATATCTATCTATATCGTATAATATATAAGAAGCTAGTCGTATATATATAAAGTAGGTGTCGTAATAATAATAAAGGTACTTATAGCTCGGAGGTTAAAGGTAGGCGCTAGTAGCCTTAGTATTTACTATAGAAGCTAGCTAGCTAGCCTATACTAGTATAGCCTAGGTTCTACTAACGCTAAGGACTATAATATAGTCGCTAAGCGGCTACGCTCTTATCGTCGTCTAGTAACTATTTAGTAAGCGGAAACTACTACTCTACCCCCTTAGGGGTATACCTAAGGGTAGGCCTATCGACGGTCGTACGTAATAATACTATCTATCTAGTCCGCTCTACTATCCGTAGTAGCGGCGGTAGTATTATAGAAGGTAGTACTAGCGGCGTCCTCCTCTAACCTATTATTTAGATTAAAGTAGATAAGGTTATCGAGGGAAGAAGAGTCTAGCGGCCGTAAGGAGTCTAATATAGGCTAGCTAGTAGTCTATACGCCTACGGCCGTACCCGTACCTATACCCGCCTAGCTATTATAGCCTAAGGGGTTATAAGGTTCCGCTCTACCGTATAGGCCTACCGCGCTATCTACTTCGCCGTTAGGGGGGCTAGGGGGTCCTACTCCTACTAAGTTAGGAATATATAATAGACGATTACTAAAGGAAGAAGATTAGAGTAGTAGAAGAGTAGTAGATATAGGCTAGCTAGTAGTCTATACGTCGTCTACGTTACTAAGAAGCGCTCGTAGTAATAGTAAATATTAATTACGTATAGTAGCTAGTATATAGTACTAGGGCTAATATTCGGTGTCTAAGAGTAATTACTAGAGTAGGGTAGGATAGGCTAGATTAATTTTAGTACCTATCTTACTAGAAACTATCTATTAAGTCCCGTTTAGTCGTAGAGGTTCTACTATATAATACTAGTATAGAGGTAGATCGATTCGAAGTCTCTACTAATAACGCTAAGGACTATAATATAATTACTAAGCCTAGAAACTACCTTAGTCCGTTCGTCTTAACGTCTTATAACTTCGTCCGCCCCGTAGTAACCGATTCCGATAGGAAGTAGGCGAAGATAAGAAGTCGAGGCTAAAGTACTAATAATAGTACTAGGGGATCCTTACTAATATATAGGTATTAAATTTTTCTACGAAGCTAGACTAGTACCTTATAGAAAAATTCGATACTTCGCTAAAGATTAAATTAACCTATCTTTCTTCTTAAGCTACTTCGCCTAGGCGATATTCTCGTCCTTCTTATTAATCTAAGACTACTAATATAGGCCTAGCTTCTATAGGTGTTAGAAAGCTTCCTAGATATACTTAGGTCTAACTGTTTATTATAAAGGAGGAAGAAGGTAGAAGGAAGAAGATTATATAGAGCTCGTAATCGTAATTCTATAGATTAGTATAATATACGTACTAGCGGGCGTCGTTACTAGTTACTAGAGTATCGAATTCTTCTACGAAGTACTAGCGCGGCTTCGTAGGAGAATTAGTAACTCTATAGGAGTATTAGACTACCTACTACTATATATAATTAGCGTTTACTATTACTACGAGCGATTCTTAGTAATATTAACGACGTATAGACTACTAGCTAGCCTATATTTACTAGTCTTCCGTCCCTTAACCTTTCTTCTTCTAATAATCCTTAACCCGCTTATCTTTACTATAGAGGGGAGGAGCCGGCGGTACGACGCTAACCTTAGGAGGACCCCCTACCCCCCTAGATAGCGGCGCGGAGGGCCTATATAGCGGAGCGGGACCTTATAATCCCCTAGGCTACCCCTTAGGCTATAACGGCTAGGCGGGTATAGGCTTAGGCGCGTAGGCTACTTTCTAGAGAGTATAATAAGTAGGTCGCGTAATTACGGCGACTATATATATCGATATATAGCTATTATAGGAGGTAGTACTAGGTTTAAGGTATATTATTATATTACTAAAGGAGAGTTTCTTAAAGCCTTATAATAGACGAAGGTTAGGTATATACTATCTTTAGATTCCTTAATATCTTATCTATATACGCTACTATTAGTACGACTATCGACGCTAGCGTACGGGTTTAAGTACTAGGGGTATCGTAGAGAGCGATAGGAATCGAAAAGGTAGGTAGTTTCTCTACGAAGTAGTAGTCGCTCTTTATAGAGAAATCGATAACTTTACTAACTCCTCCGCCCTCCTAGAAAGTATATAGCTCTACGTCCTCGAGTACTATATAGTCGCGGTCCTAGGCCGCTATATTAGGCTAGTAGTAGAGTTAGGCTAGTAGTAGAGTTAGGCTAGTAGTAGAGTTAGGCGAGTAGTAGAGGAGGTAATAGGAGATTAGGGAGGAGACGAGCGTTAATACTATTAAGATAGGCGTTTATACCGTTCTATACTATCTACTACCTAAGACTACTACCGTCCGCGTCCTCGAGTACTATATAGTCGCGGTCCTAGGCCGCTATATTAGGCCGCTACGTTAGGCCGTTATATTAGGCTAGTACTAGGGGAGGAGACTAGCGTTTATACTATTCTATACTATCTACTACCTAAGACTACCGACGTAGACGGCGGTATACTAACGAAGCCGGAGGAAGAGGATTCTAGCTAGAGGTCGCGGTAAAGGTTATTAGTTAAGGCGTAAGGCCTAGCCTCTTCTTCGACCTCTTCCCCTTCCTCTCTTCTTTCCCTAATAATACTAGGACTAGCTAGTAGTTAGGTAATCTACTACCTCTACTAGATTAAGACTAGACTACGTAGAGAATCCCTACTAGTCGAGACGAAAGAGTAGCTCGTTAAGAGATACAGTCGAGACGAAAGAGTAGCTCGTTAAGAGATACGGTTAAGAGGAAAGAGTAGCTCGTTAAGAGATAAGTAGTACTACTAGCTCTATTACTAGGTAATCTACTACTAGTCGAGACGAAGGAGTAGCTCGTTAAGAGATTTAGTAAAGACGTAGTTAGGAATATAGCCCCTAGTATTACTAACGGAGAATTATACCCTAGCGACGATATACGTATAGATACTATAATTAAGGAGATCTAGGTAAAGGTCGAGGACGAGAAGACGAGGAAGAAGCGGGAGAAGAAGGAGAGAATTCGGTATATAAATAAATCGCTAGCCCGTCTTAGTCGCTTATCTTAGTTAATTAGTATAAATCTTTCTTAACTTATAACTCTAAGTATACCTCTAATTACTATAGTTCTTCTACGAAGCGGCGTATATATATCGTAGGAGAATTACTTATATTAAATAGGTATAGCTCTAGATATTAGTATCCCTAGCCTACTCCTTACCCTACTCTACCTAGCTATTATTATCCTCCTCCGTATTATAACCGTAGTCCTCCTCTTCGTATAAGACTACCGACGTAGGCCTAGGCGGCTATAGAGTTAAACGTAGAAAGGTTAAGGATAGATCGTATTACTATCTATTGTCGAAGGCGGGAGTCTATAGTAGCGGTTAGAGCTTAGAATTCTTCTACGAAGTACTAGCCTAACTTTGTAGAAGAATAGGGAACTTTAGCGGCTAGTAGAAACCCCTATTACGAGCGATAAGCCTAATAATAACCTACCTACTAGCGCTAGGATAGTCCTACGTTCGAATTCTTCCGCGAAGTAATACTACCCCTTCGTAGATAAATAGCTAAGTTATCCTTTCCTACCTCTACCTCTAACTCTTTCTTAAAAACGCCTAAGTCTAAACTCCGTAAACTCTAGCTATTTATATAGATATCTATTACTATTAAATAGCTTACTTTACCTCGCTAGCGCTAACGTTATATCTCGTCGCTATCTACGCGAAGTTTAAAACTTCGTCGCTCGCGCTCTTCCTTCTTCTTCCTTTTATTAACCTCTAATACCTACTAGCGTAGGGCGATAACCTAGTTACTACCCGCCTTATTAACGGTAGTAGTAATAGCTAATAGATATTAGTTTTCGTCTAGCTTTACGATATTAAACCGAGCGGTAGGCTAGCTACTATCTACCTTATTAAATAACCGAGTACCTTTAGCCTATCTCGTCGAGCTACGCGACGTAAAACTAGGTACTATCGAGCTACGCGACGTAAAACTAGGCACCTAGTAAAGGTTAGAAAGGTAGTAGACGCTAGACTACTCTACTTTAGTAGAGGTTAGGAAAGGCGAAGACTACTAGACCGCTTCGTCTATTAGGTTATTAGCTTCTACGAAGGCTAGAAAGGTAGTAGACGCTAGACCGCTTTATACTTTAGTATAAAGGTTAGGAAAGGTAGATATCGCTAGATCGCTTCGCTTCCTTTACTTAGTACTATTACTATCTATCCGGAATCGATAAGATTCTACTTAGTCGGCCTTATACCTTATCCTTCTTATTTAGTTAGCCGCCGGCTACGGCGTAATATATCCTCTTACCTAGTACTAGAATCGATAAGATTCTAGTAGATTAGTAGGCGCTACTAACTATAAAAGTATTACTATCCTTCTTACTTAGTTTGTCCGAGTCTATTAAGTCGTTAATAGGGTACTAGTACCTACCTACGAGTCGCCTTTAGGTTACCTACCTTTAGCTATATTAGTTACTACTTACGATACTTACTAGCTACGCTCTACCCGTTATAATAGTACTCTAGTATCGAGGCGTTAAACTATCCGTACTATTATTACGAGAGGCACTATTTACTATACGGTCTTACTCGGCTATAAAAGAGGCGTTATATATTAGTCGTTATCTAATACCGTCGGTTATAGAGTTCTAACTCTTAGGCTTATCTTTTAAGATATCTAAGGCTCGTAAGATTAGACTCTTAAGACTTCGGTCTTAAGTTACTTCTAGTTATTAATAACTAGCGCTATATATCCCTTAGCCCTTTTATACCTCTATATTACTATATAGCTCGAAGGTCCCCTATAGGGTATTAGTTTACTTACGGAACTAACGCTCGTAGTTAATAAGATTAGTACTTTACTTACTTATAAGAATACTACTAAACCTTATCCTCTATAGTATACTAATAATCTATACTACCCTTCTCGGCCTCTAGCTTCGGTCTCTAGCTTATCGTAGCGAAGGGTATTATTTCCTAGCTCTAGCTAGTCGATACGATACCTAGTAGAGAAGAGGATCTTATACTAAACCTTAGATCCCTATATCCTTATAGCCTATATATAAGGTTCCCGTTCCGCCTATCTACTTATTACTTCGGTATTAATACTAGATAGTAGTACTATATATATTTCCCTAGCTAAGGCCTAGTCGATAAGTATATAATTATAGTAGTAGAGGTAAGTATTTCCTCTACGAAGTACTTATTATACTAAGTAGCTAAATAACCCTCCTCTTTAAGCGTAATCCTCCTCTTCTATAATACCTAGGCTAGTAGGAAGGACTTAGAGTAATAGAAACGGCGATAGAGGGACTTAGCGGCGATAGAGGGACTTAGTAGTAAGAGTAGTAGGAGGATAGCGGTAGAGAGGAAACTCGTTAGTAAGGCTTACGAATTCGATTTAGACGTATACGTGTCGCTTCGTAGAAGAATAATAGCGCCCTAATAGAAAGACGTAGTAGTAGTAATATATTTATTAATAGTAGAGCTAAGATAGGATATTATATAGAGTTTTCGGGAAAGCTATTTTTCTACGAAGTAAGAGCGCTACTTCGTAGAAAAAGTACTCTTCTAATAACTTGTATAATCTACCTAGGCGCTAGTAGATATCCGATTTTTTAATTTTTCTACGAAGTCGAAGATAATACCTATAATTAAACACCTTTTAGTATAATATAAATATACTAAATCTACTTATTAGGTAGTTAGAATAGGCGCTAACAGATATCTATAGGATCGCTTTATAGAAGAATAATTTTTTTGTATATATACTAGCGTCGTTTATTCTTTAGCTAATTAACGTATATACGCTAGTATTACTATCGCCCTCGTAATATATATTCCTAGTCTAGTATATTAGAGAATATCGACGGCCTACTCGCTACTACTACTAATAGCTATTAAAGGGAGAGAGAAGTAGCTATAGTCTTTAATTTTTCTACGAAGTACGTTTCTTACTTTATAGATAAATTCGAAGCCTCGCCCTTCTTATAGGCTAACTCGAGCTATATAGATCCTTATCTAGGCGACGTCGTACCTCCTTAGCGGCCTAGGCGACTCGTCGTAGTAGCGTTACGCTACGGTACTTCGTAGAAGAATAATAAACCTACTAGCCTGCCTAATATAGCCTATAATTACAACTTAATCTACTACCTACGGCGATAATAAGCGAGCGAGTAAGTACCTCTCGATAAGCTAACTTAGTCTATATATAAGACGAAGATCCTTCTAAGTAGCCGCGGAACTAGAAGTTAGTACACTTCGTAGATTAACTAAAAGTTTTAAATATCTACTAGCGTTTCCGTATTTCTAGCCCTTTAGATTACTAAGAGTTAGTAACTATTACTAAGCTCTACTTTCGAAGGCCTCCTTTCTCTTTAATACGAATAGTTTAAGAACGATAATATACCTCGCCTATAAGAGGAACTAGATACCTAGCGTATCGAAATCGAACTTAGCCTTTACGCTAGTACTACTATTAAGTAGGTACTAGGCGACCTCCGTATAGAGGGCCTTCTAATATTATAGTTAACGCTTACCTAGCGATTACGGTATTAGGGTGTTTCTATATACCCTCGTTAGAGGGAGTATAGGGAAGATTAGCTACGTTCTAGGATAATAGATTTATTCTAGGAGATATAGATTACTAACGAAAAGATATTAAAGATACTCTAGTATAACGGGTTCGAGATATTAAAATACTAGCTAGCTAAGCTTCGACGCGAGATAGGGCTATATCGACGATATATATACTAAGACGACCTAGACGAAGTATATAATACTATTAACGAAGCCTTAAATTACGTACTTAGCTATAGTACAAAGTAAGACGTTAGATATCGCGAGCTTACTAAGATACTTCGACGAAAATAGTACCTTATTAGAAGAGATCGTATATACCGAATAGTAAAGGTAAAGGTATAAAACGAGTTTATATCGCGGCGCCTAGGAAAACGTTATCGTCCCTAAGGTATACGCCCGCGAGTAAAAGGTTTAGGCTATATAGGGTCGATCGACGCCTTCTATAAGATCTATCCGTACTTTAGTATTATAGTCTATACCTATATCGATATATTCTTACGAAAGATTCTCTAGTACTATATTAGCTACCTAGCTAAGACGAAGTTCTCTACCTTTACGTACTATATAATTACTACCTATAAGGCTAGATATATCCCTCTTATTATAAGATCTAACTAAGGAGTAGAAATACTAATACTAGCGGACGCCTATCTTTAACTACGCGAGCTTATAGAGGGGAGAGAACTAACTTTCGACGATTGTTTCTAGTATACCTCGAGTAAGGGCAATTAAACAATTAAGTACTAGTAGGGCGAGATAGTAAAGGGTATAATAAACCGATAGAGAGACTACTAGGACTTTATAGTTAAATCTAGTAAATATAACGGCGCTCTTAAGGCCTATCGAGTCGCGTAGCTAACTATCTATATACTAGTCCTTCGATATATTATATACGAGTTTATCGACTAGTAGAATAAATATACTATCCGTAAGTAATACGAGGAGGCTAGAGGTCCGTTAGGGATACCTAAAATACTCTACGACTACCTATAGCTAGAAGATACCTAGTTCTATAGGTAGAGAATTAACGTTAAAGATCCGGTTATCTAGTAATAGCTAGGAAGGATAGAAGAATTTAGTATATTCTTCCGACCTATTATCGTATATATCCCTTAATACTACTAGGTAAATAACTAGAATTACTAGATAGCTCGAGTTATTATCGATAGACTACTACCTAATAATTTTAAATTATTATTAGTACTAAGGCGGATAGTAAGCTTATTACCCTTACCGTTTCACTTAACTTCGCTCTATCTAAGTCTATCGCCTCTCCCTACTACTAATTAGCTCCGTTTATATTATAGCCGCTAATCCGTATCGATAGATCTCGACGCTTACTTACCGCCTAAGTTACTTAACTAGTATAAAAGGAGATTAGAGGCTATAGGTCTACTACTATAATTTTATAGCGGCGAGCCTAGCGACTAGCCTAGACTAGAGAAGCTCTACGTTCGTACCTACTACTACCTCCGTAATAAAGCTACTAACTTACTTAACGCCTACGGTAGGAATACCCTTCTAGAGTTCGCCCTCCCGGATCGATACTATTTATAACCTCGTAATTGTACGGTTATAGTATTCGCTATAGCTAGGGAACCCTTAAACTAATAACGTAGTTACTATATATATATACCCTCTCGTAAGTTCGAACGTAGACTATAATTATAGCTTCCGTCCCTTACGTATTAATATCTTTCGATCCCTATCTTTCGATCTCTATTAATTTAGTTATTAGTATTATACCCGTCGCTAAGTAGACGCCTTTCTACGAGATAGCTATTAACGATAGTCTTCCTTACGATAAGACGAAACGTTTATATAGAATATATAGAGCGATAAATCTAAAGTTTAGCCTAAGTAAGACCTCTCGAGTCCTACCCTCTCCTACGGCCCTATCCTCTTCTACTAGCCCGTCTTCCCCTCCTAGCCCTCCTAGCCTATTCTCTCCTACTAGCCTATCCTCCCCTTCTAGCCTATCTTCCCCTAGTCTATCCCTATCCCTACCTCCGTTTAATCTACTAGCTCTCCTAAGACCTAGTCTAGTATCTCGGACTCCTTTAAGTATAGAGAAAGGCTTTTAATCCTTCTATAGAGGGCGAGCCTAAAACTAGCTTAATATAAATAAGGTGTCTTATAGCTAGTCTACCGCCTATACTAGAGTTAATCCTATAGTACTATAGAAGAAGAAGCTAAAAAAGAAGACTACTTTAGCGCTCTCTAGAAGTACTACCTATCGTAGTTCTTCTATACCTTCTATAGTAGATCGCTCGTCGATAGTACCTTCTACGGCCTCCGCCCTAGCCGCTCTATTATAGTCTAAGGCGAAGAGGAAGATAATAACTTTAATAGTTAAAGTTTAGAAAGTTCCGACGACGACTACTCTAGATATATAGACTAGTATCGTAAAGGAGTAGTATAGCGAGCCCTAGAAAGAAGATAAGGCCTACTAGGTAATAGATTACTTCGACGATATAGAGAACGAAATTATAATAGTAAAACTAGAATAGCGCGAGCCTAAACTCCTCGATATTCTTTATAAGGACGTATAGGAGGACTTTAATAGCTAGGTAGTAGAGCCTAGATATATACGACACGCTATCTTTACCGATTTCGATAGCGTAATAAGAGAGCCCCTTCGCCTAAGGCGATCTAACCGCGAGGCCTATAGCCTTAATAAGATACTTCTCCCTTTCGAGACGGCTCTAGGAAGTAGGGTTAAGTATTCTAAATATAAGATTAGGGTAGTATTATTTACCGTTACCGCCTATCTAGCTAATATATCGTCGATAGTCGAGCCTATAAATACTATATTACTAGTAGTCGAGACTACCTCTTTACCTCCGCGAGAATTCTAGATACCGAGCCCTATTCCTAGGATAAACTATAATAGCGACAAGCTAGTAGATAATATACTCTTTATTAACGACGATTCTAGGTTCTTTACTAATAGCGTTAGTATAAACTATCTATTACTAATACCGCCCCTACTAAACTAGCTACCGAATAGCGATTAGAATATCCTAGATAGCGTCGAGACCTTAGCTACTAATAAAAAGAAGAGACCGCGCCTAGTAAGCTAAGGCGATAACTACCCTCGTTCGAAATCTCGTTAACAATCGTATAAAGCTAATAGTAGTAGCTCCGCCGTATAACCGATCGACCTCGACTTAGACAAAGAGGAGGTACTCCTTAATATAAAGGAAATTCTTATAAGAAATCCGAAACTACTAGTTAAGTAGGAGAAGAATATTAAGTAGGAGAAGGATATCTAGTAAGAGCCTACTATTAGTAGAGGCTCGAGTAATAGGATAGAGAAGTAGCTACCGCCTATATTTAAGCCGCTTCCTAATAGGCTATATAATATTTAGGACTCGCCTACTAGAAAGGCTTAAGACTTAGGTAGCTTTAATACTACGCTCTCTAAAGGCTCGAAGACTATACCCTCTATAGGCTCGAAGACTATACCCTCTATAGGCTCGAAGACTATACTCTCTATAGGCTCGAAGATAGCCCTATCTATAGGCTTAAAGATAGCCCTATCTATAAGCTCGAAGATAGCCCTATCTATAGGCTCGAAGATAGCCCTATCTATAGGCTCGAAGATAGCCCTATCTATAGGCTCGAAGATAGCCCTATCTAAAGACTCTAGCTCTACTAAGCGAGGCGGTAACTTTAAGAAGAGTAAGAAGATAAAGTAGCCGCCGCTAAAGCCTCTACTTAATATAATAGATACTATCGTCGAATAAACTAAAATCTCGTTCGCTTATAACGAAGATCCTATCCCCGCTATACTCCCGCCTATAGGGTATCGATTACCTTAGTTAAACTAGATATCTTATATCTATCGACGCTAATAAGAACTACGCTAGAAGTAGTAACTACCCCTAATAGCTCTCGATTCTAGTACTAGATCGAGCTATACCCCCTTAATAGCGGATATAGATATAGAGGACGTTCTATAAGAAGGTATTTAGTAGTATAGTATTTAGTAGGAGGGCGATTAGTAGGAGGGCGGTTAGTAAGAGGGCGGGTAGTAGGAGGGCGGGTAGTAGGAGTAATAGAAAGGGAAGAAGTTATAGCGGGTATAGTAAGTACTAGAGTCTAATCGCGAGACGAGGTTAATAAAGAAGTAGTAATAGCCGAACTAGACATAATATATATATACTTCTCTAAATACGATTACTATCTTATCTTATTCTCTTCGACCTATTCTATAGTACTTTACCTAACCTTATAACGCTCGAGTTCTTCTATAAAGTCGTAGAGATACCTTCGTAGAGAAATTCGAGTATTATATTCCTAGGTATTATTTAAGCTTTATCTACTATTATCGTTTACTATTACGGCTAGTAGTATTACTCGTTAGGTAACGCTACGTATTAGAGATTAGTATAGTACCCTCCGACGAATATAGGGTTAGAGAAGTAAGGAAGAGGATTAAGTTCTTCTACGAAGCTAGGCTATCGCTTCGTAGAAGAATTTAATACTCCTTCTTACTTCGAGCTATTAATATCTCTCGATAGATAGTATATCTTAGATCGATTCGTATAGCTACTAGTATTCTAATAGCGGTAATACTATACCCGGGTATTATATATAGCTTAGCTTTTATAAGGACGCTACCTTAATAGTAGCCTAAACCTATAATAGGTGTTACGAGTACCCTTAGTACTAGTAACTACCTAATTACGCGGTATATTAATTCGGGTATATATAGAGGTAGGAGCCGGCTATATATATAGGCTCTTAACCTCTTCCTCTTCTTCCCTACGATACTAACGATAATAGTAATAACTACCTCCTTTAAATATATAGCCCTTTAATTATACTTTAAATTATACTCCTATACTAACCCTCTCCTCGAAGTAGTATATCTAATCGCTACTATAGTAGATACCGTACTAGATACCGTACTAACTTATACTAGATAATAACTAACCGTAAGTTACTCTCGCGGGATATTAAGTTCTCGAATACTCTAGCTAGTACTTTAAAGAGCTTATTCCTAATAGAGCCTAAGATACTTAAGCTCTAGTATAAGGACGATAAGCGCTATAAGTATCCGTAGTACTAGGTTAGTTGTCCTATCTATCGTCTTACTTTAGCGGATACTAATTTAATTTAATATAGCTCGAGTATACGAAGGATCGTATCGTAGACTACTACGACTCCGTCTACGAGGTTACTATCTACTATCGATTCGTTAAGGTCGCTAGTACGAAGGACGACGCTAATCTCGAGTATTACTATTAACTAGATAATACGGGGCGCTTCTCGCTAGAATAGCGGTACTTATATCTACCGATTACGGATAACTATATAGAGACGGATCTACCTAGAGAGGCGTAGTACTAGGATAGACTAAATTACTACTTCGTATTTCCTTTAGAGGCGTATAGATAGTAACCGCCTATAGTAGTTAGTCTACGTACTCTAGTAAGGCGGCTAGAGGTAATAATCGCGAGATAGAAGTAGGCGTTTAATACTAATAATACTAATATAATATAATAGGTAGTATAGTAGCGTATAGACGGATATAGGTATAGGTATAGGTATAGGTATAGGTACTAATTAAATAATATTTAAAGTTATACTTATTTCTTAATTTTAGAGCTAGCCGCTAGCTAGTCTCTATACTTAGCGGTTAGCGTCTTACGCTAGGCGAGCTATATATATATATATACGATACGAATATACTATACCTTAACCTATAGAGGCTCGTATATAGTCGTCGTTTCCTAGGCTAGAGTCTTAGTAGCCGCTCTTTATAAAGCGACTATAGTATATCGAGTATCTCGCCGCCCCTAAGGCTAGATAGTAGTAGATCTCGAGTATCTCGCCGCCCCTAAGGCTAGATAGTAGTAGATCTTAAGTATCTTAAGTACTAGAGCTCTCCCTACCGCTAGATAGTAGCTATATTAAGCCTTTAGAGCTATCTTAGTAGTAAGAGAGCCGTCTTCGTAGCTAGAGTATAGCTATCTTCCCTAACCGCTAGTATAGCCGTCGTTAAATCGTTTCTTTAACTAGCTTGCCCCTTTTCGTTAGTCTTTAACTATAGTTACTTAATATTAATATAAATCTACGAGATTCGTCGATTACTACTATTTTTAGCGTTATCTAACTTATCTCCTTACGTTTCTTCCCTAGAAGTCCTTTAATACCTAGCTTAGCTATCTATTTCTCTACGAAGTATATATTCTACTTCGTAGTAAAATTAAAGACTTACCCCCTAAACACTCTACTTCTTATACTAGCTTCCTTAACTATATAGTAATTTTTCAAATCGATTAATTAGTCTATCTTTTAAAAGCGAGCTACCTCTAAGCTATATTAATAGTATACTAACCTTATAGTCCCTAACCCTAGTAAATATGTTTACCCTAAGTAACCCTAGTACCTTAGGCTAAGATCTCCCGAATTACCGTAGACGTCGTACTAGATATAGCGTATATCGGATCTCTATAGCGTAACTTACGCTTTACTACGCGTTAGCGGCTTATTTATCTACTATAGCTTTATTACCGTATCTAGGACTTCTGTACCTCTATACCCTCTATATCTTTAACCTACTACGTCTATACCCCTATATCTTATTAGTCCGCTTTAAAATAACTTCTAATATATTAGAGACTCGAGCGGGAAACTATCTACGAGCGCTAGGTATTCCTAATAAGCTAGAACGCCTAATAAGCTAGAACGCCTAATAAAGCTAGAACGCCTAATAACGCTAGAATAACAACTCTTAACGGCAGGACCCCTAGAAGAGTATCTATATAGCGGCCTAATACCTAGTAATTAACGTTATCTCTCCGATATTACTAATCGCGCGGACGTAAGTAGTAGGGCCCGTAAAAGGTATATTAGATAGTACTATTACTAATAGAAGTACTTAATACGAGAGATACCTAAGTTCCGTTTCTTTAGTAAAGTTACTAATTCTTCTACGAAGCTAGGCTATTACTTCGTAGGAGAATTTAATACTCTATATACTACTAAGCTATAAGGATCCCTATTAGTACGTATAGTATACTATTATCTCGTAGAAGGATTCGATACTCTAGCTGTCGCGAATCGTCTATCTCGTCTTAACTTATAACGACTTAACTAGCCCGCGTCTTATACCTATATCTATATCGCTATACTAGACGTCTAAACCTTCCTACTACTTAGCGTTACTATTCTAGCGAAGTAGGTTAAGAAGAAGGAGTATACTACTAGGCTAGAGGTTAAGAAGGAGTATACTACTAGGCTAGAGGTTAAGAAGAAGTATACTACTAGGCTAAGAAGAAGTATACTATTAGGCTAAGAAGAAGTATACTACTAGGCTAGAGGTTAAGAAGAAGTATACTACTAGGCTAGAGGTTAAGAAAGAGGAAGATAGCGTCCCTTAGTCGACTCGCGGTATACGTAGGATAAGGATTTAATTTAAGGGCTTTAAAGCTAAGTAATTTTTCTATAATATATATACGCTACTTCGTAGAAAAATCCTAGTACTTAGAAATATATACGTAAGTTAAGAATAAGGAGTACGACTACTATCGATTCGTAGTATACGTAAGCTATATCTTCTAAATATAAGTAATTCTTCTACGATATATATACGCTACTTCGTAGAAGAATTCTAGTAATTAGATATATACTCGAAGCTATACTTAGGAGTTAATACTAATTAACTAAGATAGGCGATTAAGACGAGATATCGACGTTAAGACGGTAGGAAACTAAGAAGATATAGACGAAGTAAGCTTTTATTATTTATAGGGCTCTAAGGCCTAGCCTAAAGTATAGGGACCTAGTAGATAGACGTAATATAGTAAAACGCCTATAGTAAAACGCTCCTAGTATATAGATATAGTATAGTAGATAGACGCTATATAGTAACCTAAAACAATAGCTATCTATAGCTTATAGAGCTTAACGTCGAAGACGTACTTTATATATTTACTACCCTCTAGTAGTACTAAGCACTACGTACCGTTACGACGGTAGTTCTCGTAAGGCCTAGTAGCCCGCGGAATACTATCTCCCTCTATAAGGCGGCTAGTCTACGAAACGTTAGCGATCTATCGATTTATAGCTAGCTTAGGATCTAAATTACTTACCTTAGACTAGGCGTAGCGCCTATCCTTATCGGACTTCTTCTAGTCCTCTAGCTTACCCTACTTATACTTAGGGACTAACTACTACTTACTCTCCTACTCGGGGCGACGAAGAGTAACCTTCGTTAACCCCTTTAGCTAACTAATAGGGCGTAGTATAGCGGTAGCGGCGGTAGTAGACTTAGAGGCTACTAGGGCTATAATAGGGACGGCGGAGGTAGAGATAGGGCTAGCGACTAGACTAGAACTAGAGGGATCGCCGACGGTAGGCTAGCTAGTAATAGTAGTAGTAGTAGTAGTATCGTTAGGCTTAGGGCCTATAAAGTCGTTATCGTCGGGTATAAAGCTATATCTATATATTAGCTACTAGTCTAGCTATAGATCGAGCGAGGACTAGAAGACTTATAAGTTATCGATTTTATTATCGAAATCCGATAGAGATAGCGAAGGAGTAGTAGTAGTAGTAGCTCTACGCTTACGAGCGCGTACCTATAAGCGACGGACTACTTTAATATTAGCTTACTATCCTTTAAAGTTTAAGTAGTCGTTAGAGACTTACCGAAGAGAAGAGCGCTAGTAGTACTAGTAAAACGACGAGTAGTAGCTAAACGACGAGTAGCGATATAGGTATAGGCGCGAGCGAGTAGATTACGGCCTATATTAATATTAGTAAGCTACCGTCTAAAGTCTAATATTTAAATACGTACTAAAGGAGTAGGCGAGGAGATAAGCGCGAGTACTAGTAAGTAGAGTAGTACGAGTAGCTAGATAATAGGCGGTAATATAGGCGTAAGCGCGAGCGAGGAAGAGATAGCCTATATTAAAGTTAGTATACTATCGTCTAAAGTTTAATCGTTCGCTAGAAGAAGATATACTAATAGAGCGAGTATAGGTAAAGGCTAAGGCCTAGCGCGTAAAAGTACGCTCGCGAGGACTAAGGCTAGGATAATAATCGCTATTCTTATTAAACTACGAGCGAAGCTCGCTATAGAAGAGGCTATTAGCGCGGCTAATAGTAATACCCTATACTACTAGTTAGCTCTAAACTCGCTCGACGCTACTTAAGAGATAGAAGACTAACTTCGTTGTCCTCGATAATAGATAGGACAAAACGACGAGCGCGTATAGTAGGTAGGCGGCGGTAGTAAGGTAGTAGTAGTAGTATATTTATAGTAACTATTATAATATAGATAGTATTTAAGATAGTTATTACAAGCGGGTATATAGAAGGAAGAAGGAAATTAGAAGTCTATAAGTAAAGAGTAGCCTTTTTAATTTCTTAGCTTCTATTATCCCTATTTATATACGCTCCTTTACTTTACTCCCTATTATTATTCTTCTACGAAGTAGGGCCCTTACTTCGCGGAAGAACTAAATAGGGAATCCTCTACCTAACCTATACTAAGTATAGGATAGCGTAATTCTAAGCGAGTAAATCGAGTAGCGATAATAGTAAGCTTTTAATTATAGTCTCTAACGGCTCTCTCCTTCGCTCTTCCTTAGGCGTAGGTCTAATATATCCCTACTCTTAAGAATAATAGCCTAATTATAACCCTAGCCTATTTCTCTACGAAGTACGAATCTTACTTTATAGTAAAACTACAATAGGACGAAGGTTTATTAAAGTCGAGAGGTAAGGTTGGAGAATAGAAAGTCCCGAGACGCTAAGCCGCTTTAGGCAGATTTCACTTGAGCAGTTAAGTAGTTAAGCAGTTTTGACGAAAAGTTAGGTAATTACTTGAGATGACACAAACTAACGTTTAGGCTACCCCCGTAGCTTCCGTGCTGAGAGTTCAGAATGTCACTTTGACTGCATGTAGCTAGCCGTCGCTTAATCTCTTTTGGAATCTCGTGGTCCCGCTCCTTCGTGAAGCAGATGCAACGGTATTTGAGCGGTCTCAGATCTCACCAATGTCAAAAAGAGATCATACATTTCGCCGGCAAGGAGGGACCATTTCTCCCTAGAACCCACCTTCCACAACCTACCGTTTCCATAATGATAGCGAGCGGTTTTGTATCATCGGCCCAATGGTACCTCATTTACTCTTATCCCTACAACCTACTCCAACTTCCACCATCAGTCCTAATCAACGCCCTCCCATTACTCAATACAATCTTTCCACCAGCCCCCCTAGTCACGAACCTGATCTCCTCAAATCCTTCCCCATCATACTTTCCCAGCTTCCAGATCTCCGTGACAAGCTTATCGCCCGGCTTGACAGGTGCCTGAAACCTCGCCGAGAAATGCTTCAAGTTCGCTGGATTCGATCCGCCAACGGCTTTTAGCACACTGTGTGCAGCGACGTTGTAGGTGAAGAGGCCATGCATGATGGCGCCGCCGAAACCCATGGACTTGCCAGGTCCGGGGATGACATGCAGGTTGTTGTAGTCGCCGTTGAGGCTGCGGTGGAGTCAGCCACAGACGGAGGGATGAGGATAGGATAGTCTCACCGGTAGAGGAGAGGCGACTGCGTCGTCGACTGGTGCGTTTCAATCGCATCTGGCTGGCGGTCCTTGGGAGGCGGGAAGCTAGCTGGACTGGGGCCTGCAATGAAGTCAGCACTCGTTCTCATTATCATACAAGTGCGATGATGGCAAACCTTTGGGACCACCCCAATTTCCCTGTCCGATGAAGAAAGCGCTTCCCACTAGACTGACATACGCTTCCTTGGTATTCTTGTCTCTAAGAAGAGTCTCGGTTTCCAACACCGTCCCGGCCTTGCCTTTGTCGTAGACACCGATGACTTTCCGCTGGAGCTTCAGACTTTTGCCCTCAGATGTGGCAGGAAGAGCCTTGAAGAAGGTCATTGCACGGTGAGCGTCGATGACCCGCTCTGGTCTCAGCTCTGGCACGCCGGGGATGCGCTCCGAGAAAGCCGTGCTGCCGAAGTCGATGACATCTTGCGAGGTGCCTTTGAAGGCTGACGGTGATGTCAGCTCCAATGATGTTGCAATGGTTTGATTGCAAACATACGCAGAATATTGGCATATGTTGGGAAGGCCTGAAAGATGGGATCTTGCTCCTTCGGCAATGTCAACCATATAATTCCTATATTTCGAAGATGGAACCTACAAAGACCAGCGGAAGCTCATCGACGTCGGCTCCAATGCTGATGGCAAAGAGCAGAGCGTCTCGCTTGTTCCAGGACACGTCTTTGGGCTTGTACTCGAAGCCGGCTCCTGGTCCGCTCATGGTGATGATGGTACTGGGGTGCAATGGTGAAGATTAGATGCTGGTGTTCGGGTCGTCATGTCGGGCTCATGAGGAGGTGAAGTTGGCCAGCTGTATCAGTAATCACGGTAGCCTCGGCGTTGGTGGTACTTGGATACATCTTGAAACGCTGATCGCGGAGGAACCGAGACTCTTCGTTTCAATGGCAGCATCGAAGAACTGTCGTTTTCAGATATCGGCCACGGGTATAGTCGTGATGGGATGAACGAATGGATCGGGTAGCATCAACCGTGGAAGTTTTGGGACCCAACTTCCGCAGGGACGTCACCAACAGCTCTCGCTATTCCCAGCCCGCAGCTTGATCACTCAACCCGCGGTCTGTCAACCCTGCGGCCGGTACCTGCATTGGTATGGACGACGATCCCCCGACAACACCATCCTTGTCAATGCTGGAGGACAGCTGACGTTGGATGCGACGACGGTGATTACTTTCTCGCACACACCAAAAGCAAGCCGCCGACGCCCACCCTCCTTCGAGCTTTTGCGACAGCTCGCGTTACCTGGCGAGAGGGAGGCGACGATGCCACTCCGATCAAAGTATCCAGACGTCGAGATACCCGACGTCGATACCTGGACATTGCTCTTCGAGAGCGCACATCGACCTTATCGAAGCGACAAAAGTCAGGAAAACAGCTTTTCCTGGTGTGCATCAGAGCTGACATATTTCAGTCATCTTCCACGACACCATCTCTCCGCGAGCATACACCTACGCACACATCAGAGGCTCCGCCATCGGCTTTGGTCAAGCGCTACGAAAGACATGGAATTGGCAGAAAGGCGACGTCCTGGCCATCTACTCGCCGAATGATGTCGACTACGCCACCGCTGTATTTGGCTGCCATTGGGCCGGGGGCATTGTGACGACAGCGAATCCGGGATACACCGCCGATGAGCTGGCACGCCAGCTGCGAGACTCCCGAGCGAAGGCGATCATTACCCAAGCACCGTTGCTAAAGACTGCTGTGGCTGCTGCGAGGAGTGCTGGAATTGGCGAAGACCGGATTGTTCTGCTGGGCCCGGATACCATTGATTCGCCTGCGCCGCACTTTACTCGCCTCCCTGGGTTCCAAGTCTACCCGATCAACACGCACGTCCAGCGGCCTTACCAAATCGACCCCGACGAAGATCTGTCCTTCCTCATCTACTCCAGCGGTACAACAGGCAAACCAAAAGGCGTCATGCTGTCCCATCGAAACATCGTCTCCAACGTCTTGATGTTTTCGAAGCCCAGCCAGGGATACCTCACCTGCGGCGATGGGACGACGGGATCCGGGGACCGGACGATTGGTTTCCTGCCCTTCTTTCACATTTATGGTACGTGTCTGAAGCCCGACTCACATGGGACTGAGCTCACATTTCGCAGGTCTCACGGGCATTCTGCACTATTCGCTCTTCATCGGACTTGAGGTCTTCGTCATGCCAGCTTTCGACCTGCAAACCTTCCTCGCCCTAATCCAAACCCACCGCATAACCTACAACAACGTCGTGCCCCGCATCATTCTTGCTCTGGCCAAAGACCCCATCGTCGCCAACTACGACCTCAGCAGTCTGAAAATGCTCGTCTCAGCCGCAGCACCACTGACGAAAGACCTCGTCGAGATGATGTACGCCCGGCTGAAGATTCCTGTCAAGCAGGCTTTCGGACTCAGCGAGACGAGTCCAGCGACGCATCAGCAGGAGTGGGAGGAGTGGGATTTGGGGATTGGGTCAATCGGTCGTCCGGCGCCGAACCTCGAGGCCAAAATCGTCGATATCGACACTCTGGCCGAGCTACCGGAGAATGAAGTCGGGGAGCTGTGGGTCAGGGGGCCGAATGTTTTCAAAGGGTATCTCAATAATCCGCAAGCTACGAAGGAGAGTCTGACAAGTGACGGGTGGTTCCGCACGGGAGACGTGGGATATGTTGATGAGAATGGTTTGTGCTATATCACGGACCGGATCAAGGAGCTGATCAAGTTCAATGGCTTCCAAGTTGCTCCAGCTGGTACATCCCTCCTTACTCTCCCAAAGACCCAACATACTAACATTACCTCTCCCAGAACTCGAAGGCCTCCTAACCTCCCACCCACACATCAAAGACGCAGCCGTCGTCGGCGTCTTCTCGCACGCCCAGCAAACCGACCTTCCTCGAGCATACATCGTTCTCGACGTAGGTGTTGAGAAGTCTGTCAAGACGGCGAAGGAGATTGAAGATTGGCTTGCAGAGAGGGTGGCGAAGCATAAGCGTCTCCGGGGAGGAGTGCGCTTCATCGATATCATACCTTCGTCAGCCACGGGCAAGATTTTGAGGAGGGAGTTGAAGGTTTTGGCGCAGAGGGAGATGGAGGGAGGGAAGGCAAAGTTGTAGGTGTGTCTCATGCCAATTGAAAGCTTGATATTCATGCTTCGAGCGCTCCTCTGAGTTGCAACAGATTGCGAGGGGAAGGGATGCGAGGTTCCACGGCTCGATGAAGGAAGGCGGAATAGAAATCCATAGACGGAAGGTTGACAAGTCTTGGTACACTCTGCATTCTTTCGTCGTCTAGCTACTATTGAAGTTTTGCGTTTCAACATCACAAATCTCTGGAGGCTTTCGACCCGACTTTTCTCTGTGAAATCGCCCTTCTGTTCCTCTCGAATGTGTCGTACGAAATATTGCACGGGAGACGATGCTGGTTGAAGTACTCCAAAGCCCAGTTCCGTTGGGGTCATGCAGTGATGAGCTTCTCCTTCAGCTCTGAGCGGTGAGCCCCCTGCTGTGAAGACTCGTCCGTGTTCCCAGGCCGAACACCCGGACCTCGCCGTTCTTCTTGAACGTATCGTACGAGATGTTCGCACGAATGTCTCCTGGTCAGCGTGTGGGCCACCTGCTCTAATCCTCCATCTCACGCGCAAGATACTCCTTCTCCTTCTCGCTGATCTCACTGCTGAGGTCAGAGCCGCCATACTCAGCTCCCGTGTCGGAGATCTGCGAGGTGACCTCGTCTTCTTCGTAGCTGGGGATTTGCAAGAACGAGCTGCTGTTGAGGAGGCGGCGGCGGGCGAGCATGCCGGTGATCTCGAGGTTGGTCTGGCGCTGGTTCGATGGGGTGCTGTTAAACAGAAGGGGCTGGTTGGTGAAGTTGGCGGATGGGACTGGTGGGTGGACGGTCGTGTCGGTGGCTTCTTGGGTGGTGGAGGTTGAAATGCGGATCTCTGGCGTGAGCGTGAAAGATTGCGTGGTCGGCTCATCGAGGGTGAGTGGAGAGATGGATAGATCTTCGATGGTCTCGGTATCGTTGATGGCGGTTTGGAGGTTGATCTTGGGCGCGGGAGAGTCACCCTGGGTGATAGTGTGAGTTGCGGTCTTCGAGGAAGTGGTCGCTTCTTTGAGGCGGTTGGCGGCCTTGTAGGCGTTCGAGACAATCTCGTCATGGGCAGCCATTATGGTCATCAGCTCATCAGCCTTCTTCTTGCTGATGTATCTCGTCTGCGTATACGTCGCCGGCCGACCCCACTCTCCACACGTCTCCTTGCTCGTCACCTTCTCCTCTCCACAGTTGCCAGCCAAACCCATCGCCTCCTCCCTCTTCGCCGCCTTCTTCTCCCTCGCCTCCACCTCCTCCTCGCGCTTCTTCATCGCCTCGAGCGCCTTCTCCTTCCCCTCAGCCTCAGCGACCTTCATGATCGCGTGCTTATTCTGGTACTCGCGCAAAACCTCGTAAGCTTCCTCGAAACCGGCGTTGACGGTGGATTGGGCTTTCTTGAGCGCGATCATCTGCGCGGTGATCATCTCATCGTAGGAGGCGGAGGAGGCCATTGCAGTCTAAGTGATGTTAGTGATGTCAAGGCGCGGGGGATGGGGCAGCTTGCGGAAGGAGTGTGGTGTGTTTTGTGTTTGCAAGTTTGGATCGCTGTGCTTGGGGTGGTGCAAGGTGGTGTCTGGTTCGCCTGTTGGCAGTAGGGGTCGTGCCAGGAGAAGTGGTCGAGTTTGAATGTGGAAGAGGAAGAACCGCAGCTAGATATGGCACGGCGTCGTGCGTCGCGCAACGCACAGACCGCTTCACATGCCAGTGACGTAAGAATCTCGGGACCGGATGCAAGTGAATACAACACGCTCATGAGGCTTCACAATACAATTTCAACTCTCTTCCCTAACACCTGCAGACCTCCTCCGTACACAAGAGGCTTCACCACCAGCTTCATCCACGAGAAAGTTGGGAGTGGAAGGCTACGCGCACCTGATTCTGAATCGAGGAGCCATTCTTGACAACGATATGACCAGCTGGATCGCCTGTGAAAGCTTTCAGTAGCTCACATGGTCGAACTGATACACTCGGTCACGACCCCATATGCAAGACTGTCGGGACTAAAGCACGCAACCGGCAGCAGTATATATACGACAATTTCCAGCAGAATCTTTTGGAACACAATCTTCCACTGCCACTTCCCAGACCCCCGCCTGCGAGTAGTGGAATATGTGAAGGCCATGGCCATGATCGTCGACCATGTGATGCGCTGTGGAGTCTTGGAAGCGCGCACAGACTACTGCTGCGATCATTGTTCGAGTGAAGACGTTTTGCGACGCTGAACCACTTGACAAAGTTGATGTGGAGCAACATCAGCTAGCGAGCTGGTCATCCTCTACACCATTGGCGAGATCCCTCCAGGACCGCAAAAAGGTCTTCTTTGAAAGCATCTGCTGGGTTTCATGTCTCCCTGTCACCATCTGGTAGACTTGGCTCAACTGTTGCTGGCGCTTCCTCATATGCCTCGCGTGTTTCAGCCACCGCTTTGAGCGCGGTTAGGACCGGTCACAACTTCCTGCCTCCCCTTTACCTTCATTCTTCACCTGGATCGCCTCTTTCTCGTCGTCATCCACCTTGAATTTGACTCCCTCATCCTTGCGACCCTCCTGGCCCTCCGCGCGCGGGAACGGAAACTCCCCTCCTCCCTCCTTCCTACTCGGCGGCGTTAGCGGCGAGTAATTAGTCGGACGCTCGCCAGGCGGGAAGTACGACAGCATAACATCCATGGCAGCGCGCCGCTCACCCTCAGGCTCGTGCTCGGAGGAGATGGACCTCCAGATACCGGCTGGGTTCCACGTTGGGTGCGTATGTGGTTCAGTAGTGTTGCGCTGCTCAACGCGCTGGTCTGGACTGACGGGCTTGCTAATGTAGATCTTCAAGGCTTTTTGGAATTCGGTGCTGGCCTGGGTGTACTCGGGGGATAGAGTGTCTTTGTTCGTGGCATCGCGGGGTTGTTTCTTTGTGTCGGTCTTTAGAGCGTTGGAAGAGGCCATGACTGCGGTGATGATGCCCCCTGCAGGTGGTGTCAGTATCGGAAAGGCTCGCGTTAGAGAGTTGGTCGGCTTACCTTGATAGTCGCCGAGAAGGGTATGGCTTGTGTGGGTGCAATGACGTTGAAAGGAAATGTGCTGCAGAATGCGTAGGAGGCCTGTGGCAGTTGCTTGAGATTTGCGATGCGGTGTCTGTTAGAGAAAGCGACGTAGGAGCAATTTGAGGGTAGAATCGGCGGTCACCCTGGCAACCAGTGTAACTAGGGCACGCGGCCGAAGTGAATGAATGGTGCTCAGAAGTCGGTCTCAGAGATGGTCTCCCAAGGGGGCTTCTCAATCATTATTGCAATGGTTGTTGCTTTCGTGCCCAAGAAGAGTCGAACTGCAAGGCTAGAGATGAAGGGCTGCAGTATTGCAGTCCGGACTTGTGAGTTCCAGCTGGATGAGATAGGATTGAATACCGCAAACGTCTTCCATACTGATCGTGGTCTTCTGCTTTCGAGAATACCTCCATTCAGAGCGCAAGAGCTCCACGGTGAAGATGAGCGTCTCCAAGGAAGTCAGGAGTTGCAGACGTGCTCCATGACCGACCTGCAATCGTCGGTGGTGCTCGTGTGCTGTCCTGTGCATTGGTATGCGGCCTTGGTCAAAATTGGGCCACATCGATAGAGACGCCCATGCCGTGCTCATCTACTAGCTCCTTGATGGCATCGTGCTGTGCTGAATAGATGGCGCAAGCGGCTGGGTCGCTTTCCTTCTTCATGACATGTTGCCTCTCTTCGCAGCGCTTGCGCTCGATCCTGAAGCACTGCTGTATCGTCAAACTCGTTGCGCTTAGAGAGACGGCCAGTGGAAGGGTTGACAACCCGGTGTGGGTGAGCAGGCAGATCCATCCCAAACCTATGTCGAGGCTATCGATCGTCGCTGCCCAAGATCGTGGGTCATGCCTTCCTGCGCTGCAGACCTGGATTGTCCTTGGCTGGATCCTGCGCCCGGCTAGGCTGAGCTGCATCTTCTTCGAGCCTCATCATCAACATCCCCATCTCTTACCGTTGCACTCGCTATGACTCAGCTATTCTCGCCTCCAATTTACGCCTTCATGTCTGTTTCTGCTCATCTTCCTTCCAATGGCGGCCGTGTCGATGAGCACTCGACGCGCGAGGCAAACGTATCGCGTGGGGTCTAGTCCGCGGCCGAGATATCGTTTCCGTCGAGTTGCGACTCCTGGAGCTATGTGGAGCACTGAAGCAGGAATTGTTGGTCGGGCAAGCACGCAGGCAGCATGGGCGGTGAAGGCGTTTGGCGACTCTGTCCGAAGGCGGATGCTGCTTGGACAACGCTGTCCCTCTGTCGCATTCTTCAGGTCTTTGATGGCGAGGAATGGCGCAAAGAGGAAAGACGAGTGCTGAAAATGGTCTGGTCATGGGAGTTTTGGCAGGTGGCGAGACAAATTGTTCGGCGGGATAGAAGCTGGGCAGGAGACGTTGCGCGCAAAGCATCGCGCGGGCAGGCACGCGCCGTTTGTTCTATATCGAATAGCGATTTTGGATCGAAATCGACATCAAAGAGGCGTCGGCTTTCAAAATCGAGAGCGCGAAACACAGGCGATTCATTGATTGTGCTGCACTCTGATGTTGCGATTTTGGGAGGCTACGAAGGTGTGCATGTGAAAGGCTGATGCCGTGCTCCCCGAGAAATTCGAACAACATCCGCACGAGATGGTGGTACCACACGCACACCGATCAAGTGATCAAAACTGGAAGAAGCTGGACGAAAACCCTCCGGCATCGAAGAGCCGTTGCTGGGAGTTCAAACGAGTTGAGCATCAACAAAAAGACAACACCCCATCACTCACATCCCCAGTTCGAGCCCCACATCCACCCAAAGCCCAAAATTTTAGCAAAACAATTGCACCCCCGGACAGGTGCCCTTGAAACCCCCCGGACAGGGTTTTTTGTCGAAATGGGAGTGCCAATCCCAATGCCAGTGCCGTGCCAGTGCCAGTGCCACGCCAGAAGAGATAAACATTACGTACCTAATAAGAATATACCACTCCACCAGTCCAGCTGGTGGAGTGGTGAGGGGTGGGGATTTGTTTGGACTTACATTGCTTGCTTTTTGCACGCGGAAAAGCCGACTTTGGGCCGAGGGCGGTGGGGTGGAGATGTGCTGGTATGCAAGTGGGAGATACGTGGGGTGAGAGATTGGTCGTAGGTGGAAGGTGGAAGAGAGGTTATTCAGGATCTTGTTATGGTCAGTAGAGGCCTGCGAAGAATGCGAGACGCACATTGGGGCCATCCCGCCTACGCACAATCGCGTGCGAAGCCATCATGTACTGCTGTCGCGTTCAGTGACTCCTCATGCTAACTTCGGCCGCATCTTTGGTGTAACCACCACGTTCCACCAGCGCTTGATGCGCTTTTCACGCCGCTACAGATCCATTTACTACGCGATACACGCGCCAATCAACATGCTTTTGGAATCTTCCGAGATACAGAGGATCTCAAACTCTGGTTGGATTTCAAACACGCGCGCATACCCGGCAGCGAGGAGGCTTGTCGTAGTATCGGTCTCCCTTCGGTATTTCGGGACTTTTGGTTAGGTACGTGAAGTCGAAGGACGCGCTTTAGCATTGTGCCGACATCTGGATGGTACGGATGATTGGCGAGACACTGATATAAAGTGGACGGGCATGCATTCAAGTATGAGAACGTCATTGCGCGTATGTAAATGCCGTGCCATGTTTCGCGACTCTCGCGTACCAACTAGTCGCAGGCATGGTCCACCCAATTAGCTCCACCATTGTCCACACCAAGCTGCACCACCTGACCAGCATCTCTAAGAGAATCACCTTCATTGAGCGCATTCTCTGCGCTCCGGCCTCCTGGTCCCCCTCGATGTCTTCAGCTAGAGCAGTACTCCATCGCCCAGAAGCCGCTTGATCTCGGACGACCACTCGTAACCGCATTCAGGCTTGAATTGCATTCTCTTCCCTTGCATCATCACGGGCGCTCCGACAGCCTTCATCGCGCACGGGGAGGGTTGCTGTGCATGGACAGAGCATGCTTGAAAGTAGAGCAGCAGTTTGCTCTTCTTGTCCAAAACCCTGTGACCATTCACGAGCAACATGCTCTTCAGCATCTCCGACAGGTAGAACTGGTAGTCGCTCCTCAACGGCCCGCAGTTCGCAGTCGACGAGATAATCGCGGCGCTGAGCGAGCCATTGCCGCTTGGCTCGTACAGGATCGGCTGAACTGTAATGGACTCAAGTTTTGGAAAGCATGTATCAGCTTGCTCTGTGATCAGCCGGAGAGCTTCCCTGATGCGGATTTGTCCTGTCATGTAACAAGAGGTCGGGTCTGGCGTCAAGTAGAACTCTATCTGCAGGTGGTGGACTTGGCGCAAGCGAGCCTGGAGAGACGGGAGGTTCTTGTGATTGATCAGCTCGTTGGAGTCGATGGAGATGATGGTGTGCTTTGTGTGCTTCATCAGCTGCTCCTCGAGTCGCCCGCTGAGCAGCCGCGCGGCAGTGGATGTGCCGAAGATCTCCTGATAGAACGTGTTGAGCTCGCCGGTGGCTGGGTCGATAACGAGGGATTGGACGGCGCTGATGTCCTGGGCGAGAAAGCCGAAGATGTGCGCAACGAGCTCGTCGGGAATGCTTTCGCGATCGGTGAGGCCGGCGAGTCTGTCGAGGATCTTCTGATGCTTCGTGATGAGGCGCAGACACTCGAGTCTCTGTTCGGGGGAGGCTATAAGGATTGTCAGCAAAGCTCTCTGGATGTGCGAGGTCGTGATTCCACCTGTAGGCGGCGACGGCCTCATGTTCGCCGGCATGTTCGCCGGTAGGGCGGTCGCGACTGGGTCGACGGGAAACCGGTCATGATAAGGGTACGACATTGAATCAAGTCGCTGCCCGGTGGAGGCTACACTGGATTTTAGCAAAACCCTCTGAATGACAGCGTCTTAATTCTACCTGTCGGCGGCGATGACCACACGGTTGCCGGCGCGTCGTCGACTGGCTCGATGGAAAAGCGGTCATGGTAAGGATACGCCATTGAGTCAAGTCGCTGTGCCAGGGAGGCTACGCGGACTGTTAGTAAAGCTCGCTGGATGCACCCGTCTGGATTCTACCTGTCGGCGGCGGCGGCCTCATCGTCGCTGGGAGGTCGCTCGCGAATGGGTCCGTGGGAAAGCGGTCGTGATAAGGGTAGTCCATAGCTGCAGGCAAAGTGCAGGAATGCGACGAGAAATGATGTTGACTTTGCGGCAAGTGCACAATGTCGGAGGAAGTCATGCGCGCGTGACAAGCAGCGACACTAACCCGTCTGCTAGCGCAAAGTCAATTCTGAGCAAGCCCCTGTTCGCCTGCCCAGGTACTTTGCATTCTTTGGCTACTGCGATATCGGTATCGGCTGCAGAGCTTACAACAGGCTTTCGTTAAAGAAGACATCATTACACTTGAGAGGTGCCGTCAATCGAGCGGGTTATGACTCTTTGTTCTCTATAAACTGCTCGGGCTTTCCCCCTCCACAGACCTCGCCAAATTCTAGAATTGGCTGCGAAGGTGGCACGTTCGTGGAAAGTTTGACATTATTGATCTAGTACAATACAGCTGGTCTGGTAGGCAAAGGTTTTCGATGGACGGGGTTAAGCTTCACCTGCGAGATCCCTGCTGGGCGTACACAAGGGCCAGTCCATCCTCCACAGTTTCATACTAACGGCTACCGCAGGGGTCCTGCTCAATACTCTACACGACTGTCGCACGGACATGCACCACCTGCAAGAAGTCCCTGTGATGACGCTTTCTCCAATGCCGCTCTTCCTGCCTTCTAATCAATCCTGTTCTCTTCGCCGGCGCTCAACTGATCCCGTCTCTCATCCTCGAGCTTCTTCTTACCAGACCTCCCTCATTCTCGTCGGCTTTGCCAGCGCACGCAGCTCTTTCCCGGACACGAAGGTATCACGAAGCAGAGTCTTCTCTCCCTCGACGACCACACGTGTTCCAGCTGCGATCCCAGAGTAAGGCGACGCGCGCTGGACGTACGATCGTCGGATCTGGACCGACATCTCCAATCCTGCTCCATACTTGCCATCAGCCCACCGCGCCACATCCAACATCTGCTGGAGGAGCACAAAGAAGTGACCCCGTCCTCGACCTGCTTTTTCAAGAATTCCCGCGCTAAAGCTTCCGTCTCCTTCGGACTCGTAAAGGACAGGCTGTATGTCGATGGATTGAAGCTCAGGGAAGAAGCGATCGCGCTCTCCATAGACGACCCAAAAGCTGTTGAAGATCTCGGATCTGATCTCTTCGGTGTCGCGGATCTTGTAGGTCGACGAGATTACGGGAAGACCGAACTGTAGCTGGAGATGGCGGACTTGGCGTAGTCGAGTTTCTGGGACTGGATCGGGGGACTTGTATTGATAGAAGAGTTCTTCGGAGCCGATGGAGATGAGTCCGTGTTGGAGTAGCTGCTCCTCGAGTCGGCCATTTAGGAGCTGGGCGGCGGGAGAGGTGCCCAGGACTTGTTCGCCGGGACTCTTGATCTTCGTAGAGCTGACAGACGCGATTTGAGCCGGAACGGCTCCCACTTGGCGGGCGAGGAAGCCAAAAATATGAGCGATCAGCTCGTCTGGGATATGCGCGCCGCCAGAGAGGCCTGCAAGTCGGTCGAGGATGTTCTGCTTCTGGATACGCTGCTTTGTAATGAGGCGAAGACAGTCGAGCCGCTCCGCTTGAGTAGCTATTGGCTGTATTAGCGACGCTTTAATAGAACAATGGCGAGGTCGGGGTACCATGAGGCAGTGGTGGCCGCGGGACAGCGACTGCAGCGCCTGCGAGTCTCGGCATGATGAACTGTGGTTGACGAGCGAGTGTGGGCTTGTTGATCGAAAAGAGGAAGTTTCGATGAGGTTCGCGTAGGATGTATGGATCGTAGGGATGCTGGCGTGAAGTCGAGGGCGCATGCCAAGTTACCCGCACCGGATCATGTACTAGCGCGAAGTCTATTCTCAGCATTCACATACCGCATGTTTGACTGTAATACCGATGACGAGTGCAGAGTATATGCCATGAGCTCAGTATGGGAAGACTTGTATCTACTTGAGAGGTGTTGCCCATCGAACGTCAGCTAATCGGTAGCTATGACTCTTTGCTCTACATACACTGCCTGGAAACCATCCTGCATCTAAGCGCTCTCGTACCGACTGAAGCCTCCACTTAGCATCAATGTAAGATCTTCACTGCGAATATCGAGAGCTCGTCTATGGGTTGATCTACTTCCGATGCAGACTTGTCCTCCCGAACCCCTCCTTTGGACGTCGAAGAGTCTGAGGGTGCGGCTGAGAACCAATGATGCCAAAGGGCAGCGATGGACCATGTAGCATGATTCGCCCGCGCGTAGTCTGTTGATTTGATTAAGTAACGATTCCAGCCACGGGAGCAATCTGAGCTTGAGCTTGCTCGACCATCTTCCCTGCTTACTGCGGGCAAGCCTCCCTCAGAATCTCACCCGTGCTCTTATCCTCGACATCAACCATCGATCCCTGGAACACGTGCGACTTGTCGCAGTATTTCGTCGGGTCTTTCATTGCCTTCACAATCACGCCTCTGTTCTTGCTCAAGTCGAAGCGCAGCTGGAATGTCGGGCTCAGGTCGACACCATTCTGCTTCTTAGTGCTGTACCTAAATGCCCTCAGCAGAGAGATCAGCTCGCCTGAGATGCCGCTCAGATCTGGATGGCCTGCAATCTGGGGTACGCTTGCCATGAGGCCGTCCATGGTCCCAGTCGAGGTGTGAGGCATCAAGACCACAAGTTGAATTCCGAGGGTTTTGATCGGGCCCAAGAAGATTCCATATTGCTGATTCTGTGCCTGATTCAAGATCATTGAGACATGATCTACCTGGGCTTGCCAGTCCGGGATGTTGCCAGACTCGGTCGGATGTAGGAAGACTTGGAGCTGCAGGTGCCGAATCTTAGTGAGGTCCTCTCGAAAGTATGGCGACATGCCAGCACTGATCGTGTGGCTGGGTACGAAGTGAAGGGCGGCCGTCTCGAGAACGAGCTCTTCTAGGCGGCGGCAGAGCATACGAGCTACTGGCGAGTGTCCGAGTACATCGAGGCAGGCCTTGGTGAGGCCGGTCTCGTCAGAGTCTCCCGTCGCCCATTCGACAGTATGCACGCGTTCGGCAAGGTCTTCGAAGATGAGGCGTATAATCTCGTCGGGGATGTTCTCGCTGGCAGTTAGTCCGGCAAGACGGTCGAGGATGCGCTGCTCGATTTCTTGCTTCTTCAGACTGCGGAGACAGTCGAGTCGATTCTTCGCCATTGCTAGTAACGGCATTAGTAAGGATCATGTGTAGTCATGGTAGTGCGACGCACATTCTTCAACATTCCAGTCGCCTGCAGTTGCCCCTAGCAGGCGGATTTCTGCCATGAGGCGATAGCGGCGCGGATATCGAGGAGTAGAAAGTAGAGGAGCCGGCGTCAGGAGTTTCTAGCAAGTGAGTGGGCTTGTAGTTGGAGGACAAAGAAGTTTAGTGAGCTTGGAAGGGTGGAGAGATGATTTGAATAGCACAGCAGCGTCGCAGTACACTAGCGCGAAGCTTAATTCGGGCTTAAACACTTCCACAAGACTCGGGAACATGAGGCTTCTACATCACGATCTTAGTCTCGAGGTAGACGATCGGTGTTGGTAGAACATGTATATAAAGTATTGAAGTCCGCGCAAACGCGATTCAGAGACGCTATGCACCGATCTCCATGAAAACAATCGGCTTCTTCGTCGTTCATCGCGTTAATATCAGCTGCCCTCCTTTCAGTCATAATCTCAACCGCCCGCCATTAATCTTGAGGTGCGTCTTGGTAACCTCAATGCCATGATCCTTCTTTTACTCTTCGAGAACGCTGCTCGATTGATTGGAAGCGCTCGTTCGCATGAGGCCCCGGAGCTCGTGAATGCATGCGTCATGAGGGCGGACATCCTCGTGGGTAGATCATGCCTTCGTTAGTGACTCGTGAGCCCAGCCACATCAGATCAATGACGAGCCCTTTGGCGGACCATTGCAGCGATAGCGCGACCGTCCTCTCTCTTCAAGATGCCAGCCTCGGACAGAACCTCGTCCTTGCTCTTGCCAGTAGCGTCGACAGTCTTGGTCTCGAAGAGAGGTTTCTCGTCGTCCTCAAGCTTCTTCCCAACCAGGGATCGTGGCCAACACTCCAGAAGCTTCAGCTGGAAGGTAATGCCCAACTCAACCTTCCTACTCTGCCGCACGAGATCCTTCGTCTTTTGCAAGCCAGCCAAAGTCGTCTCGATCATGGGACCATGGTCTTCCAGCGTACCGATGCCGTTGGATGTGGCGTAGATGCATATTGTCGCCAGTGATGGATGCTCCGGTTGCTCGAGGAAGTTGATTTGGACGCCGACAGACTTGAGGTTGGGACAGCAGCCTTCCTTGCCCTTGCTGATCTCCCCAAGAAGGTACAGAAGATTCGCCATCTTGTCGTTACGGGTGGAAAATTGCGCAGCATGACCTTTGGGCTGCACATACTCCTGGAGCTGAAGATGACGGACTCGGCTAAGCTGGTCCAAGGCGTTTCCTCTGGGAAACTGCAGAAGCGAGTTGAGCTGGACCGCAGGTATGGCGTGCGCGCTGTTCTTGAGGATCACATCCTCAAGGCTAGCGTAGAGGCTCTGCGCGCATGGAGATTGACCAAGCGCATCGCTAACGGCTCGGGTGCAAGACCTGCTGCCATCGACCATGTCCCACTGGATGAGGCCTGTCTTTTGCGCGACGTACTCGAGGACGGCGGTGACCATCTCGCCGGGGAGCTTATCATCACCGGAGCTGGCAAGCCGGTCGAGGATTTTCTGCTCCTCCTCTTGCGCTTTGAGCGCACGAAGGCAGTCGAGGCGGACGTCTGCCTCGCCTGTCACTGATTAGAACACATCTTCAAGGTTGACCGCTGGGGGAGGCTGGAGCGCGATACTTACTGTAGAAAACAAAGTCGGTAGCGTCGTTGTAAGCAGGCATGGTGTTGGAGTTGTCGTGGAGAAGAGATCGGGAACTCGAGGATTGTGGCGAAGCTGGTAATGTCAACGTACGGATGGTGCTGCTGTCGCGGATGAAATCGAGGAGAGACTCAATACGGTGGCCGTGTGTGGAGGATCTGTAGGTGCGAAGCCGGGGAAAGGCTATGTTCCAGAAAAGATAGAGAGCGAATTAAGCAACGGAGGTGAAGGGCGGGAAGGGTGCGTAGCGGCAACAGCCGAAAGCTTGTCCCAAAATCACATGCTCGCGCTCTGACCCCTCCCATCGATAGTAAATGTCTGTACAGCGGTTTTCCTGCAAAGGTAAATTCATACCAGGCCTCCCTACTCACGTTCGCCGGTCTTTCTTTTAAAAGTGACAAGGCACCGTTTAGTCACAAAGCAGGGTTAGATTTCTTTCGAGACCTAGTGTTCGCGATTCCCAGCCATGTAAGTAGTAGAACAATACGTTTTACTTGTTGGAAGCTATGTAAGACTGCTGCTGGCTATTATACTTAGCCTTCATCGCGCTCGCACTACCCCCACCCTATTTTGTAACCCGAGGCCTTAGGGCCGTACACGCCGCATGCTCTATCGTTGGCGATGACACGATGTAACCCGACGGCTTTCTCAGCTATTGAGAAAGCCTCCCCTACATGCTGCATTTCAACACCCTTCGCCTCCGATGCCTTACTCCTCATCCTCCAGCGTAAACTGAACGGACTCCTTCTTGAGACCCTCTCGAAGAATCTGCTCCTTCTCCTTCCCGTCGATGTCAACCATAGCTCCCTCTAGCACATCCAACAGTACGCCAGTACCGTAATTGTAAATCCCGACTGCCTTCCAGTTGGTTAGGTGTAGCTTCTGCTGAATGAATACCTGGAGCTTCACGCCTCTCTTCTTCAAAAATTGTGCTTGCAACTTATGCAGGCCGGCCAAGATCTCGTCGAACATCTTCTCGAACCGTCCTTGATTGATGTCGTTGCCGATGGCGCACCTCACCACCCAGTCGCGCCATCTCGTCTGATCGGGCTTGGTCACGAAGACGAGTTGCAGGTTGATCTCTTGGAGGTGCGCGAAGCAGCCGTCGGCTGCCTTTCCAATCGAGCGCAAAGCTTTGACCGCCCAGTCGGTCTGCTCTTGGCTGTCTGGAATGTAGCAAAAGCCTCTAAGGCCGTACTGGTACTTGGTGTTGACGGTGACAGTAAGCTGAAGATGACGTACTTGACACAGTCCGTCATGGCGTGCGGGAATGGAGAGAAGAAGCCGGGGCGTAACAGAGAGGAAGACGTTCTCGACGACGGCGTTTTCGAGGTGCGACTGGAGGATCTCTGCGGCGGCAGACGACCCAAGCATTGCAGTGCAGGCGTCGGCGACGCTGTCGTTCTGGCCTGAGCGCAGCACAATCGGTCTCATGTGCTGCGAAAGGTATTCGAAAATGCGGTCGATGAGCTCATTGGGAATGTGGTCCCTGCCCGCGGTACCGGCAAGCCGATCGAGCACATACGGCCGCTGAAGAAGGTGCTGCGCGGATATATTAAGAGCGCGGAGGCAGTCAAGACGCCTCTTTGTCTTTCCTTGGACGACCAGAGCGATGGCTATCCCTTCTGTCCGCGAGCGCTATACTCGAGCTTTGTGTGATTTAACGAAGACTTACCCAGGTCAATGCCGAAGAGCTCCTCCGCCTCTGCAACTCGAGAGATAAGCTCTCTAGGGTGGTCGGTATTCATGATGGCGAGAAGGGAGAGCGGATTCCACCTGTGCTGTCGATGATGGATAGCGGATGAAGCTGGCCTCCCGTTGCCCCGAGCGATAGGGGGTCCAGGTACGGTCTGAGGTGGTGTGGAACAAGGTTTTGAAGAGCGGGTAGTGATGGATCGCAGGTGTAGTTGAAGATGTAGCTGCTCAGCGTCGAGAAAGTATGTGCTTGAAAGTTAGTTGCAAGTATGGGCGGCGCAAGTCACAAGCAGAAGTGAAGGGCAGACCTCCACGTCCTGCGCGGGTCGTTAGCGCGAACTTTAATCGCGAGAACACATGATCCGTGAAATTGCTGTCGTGGATATCACGGGGCTTGCATACCGAACGGCATTTCGAGAGGGTGTAGAGTATTGATACTGGAGTTCCAGAGAGACTACTGGCCTCTTCAATGGTACTCATGAAGATGGCACTAGGAACAGCAGGAATTCAATATTCGTTAAAGCTGGGATGTTTGCACAACAAAAAGGTTTCGCATACAAAGACGTCCCGAAAGTAGACTCATCACAAAGATCCTGCTGTGTTGCTGCCGGAGCTGGTTTTGCTTTTAAAGCTCATCACGTCAGTCCCCTTCTTGGCCCATTCTATATCAAAAGTCCAAGCCCCGTATACGCCGTGTTATCCGCAAAGTGCTCCATGACCTTTTGCGGCCCCTAAGCGCGTCCGATGTATCGCTCATGCAGTGGTAATTGCTGGCTCCTTCCCTTTCTTGTCATTCTATTCAAGTGCTCGTGGATGGAAGGAGGCAGTCAGTCCAGCTCTCCTGCAAGACCTGCTCCGCACCCTTGCCCTCAATGTCGACCATGTCGCCATCGATAATGCTAGCCTCGTATTCGCCGCGATTGATCCAGCGAGCACTCTGCTGTACGGTAACCTGCAGCTTGACGCCCTTCTTCTCCAGTACCTTGGCCTGCATCTTCTTCAAGGCCGCGAGGAGATCTGGAAACATGGTGCTAAATTGGCCAGTCATAGCGTTCCCCTTGCGGGACCAGTAGCGGAGCGTGCCATTCCACCATTGCTGATGAGGTGTTGAAGAGAAGCGAAGCTTGAGGTTGAAGGCCTTGAGCTCTGCGAAGTGACCGAACTCTGCTTTGGGGATGCTACGAATGGCAGCGAGGCTTCGCTCAATGTCACCGCCGCCTTCGATCATCGTCCACGGTGAGGAACTCTGGAGGGAGTTTCGGCGGAGGTCAATGACCAGCTGCAAGTGCTGGATCTCGCACAGGTGTTGACGGAAGCTGCAAGCCGTTGGGTTCAAGACTTGAATGGTGAGACCGATGCAGTCTGTGGTCAGGAATTTGTTCTTGACCAAAACTTGCTCCATGCGGCCTTCAAGAAGTCCGGCCGCTTTGCTTGAACCGAGCGTGGCGGAGCACGCTTGCAAGACTCCATCGCCGGCCGGGAACTGCCACTCTATGTCTCCGACGCTTTGAGCAACATACTCAAGGATGGACACCACCAGCTCGTCTGGGATGTTCTCGCCGCCACCCATGCCTGCCAGACGAGCAAGATTGCGACGGCGCTGACGCTTCAGCTTCTTGAGAGCTCGAAGACAGTCGAGGCGCTTCTTTGACTCGTCATAGAAGACAAAGGCGGTGTCTGCATACTCGTTAGCGACATGCTACACTCGTGCTTTGTTGCGACAAAGACATACTCGGATCAGTGCCATACACCCCCGGAGCATCTTGCACCTCCACAGCGCCTGAAGCTGACACAAGAGCGATGTCGGCCATGATGTTGCGGTTGACAGCGGAAAGCATTTGATGCGAGCCGTGTTGGACGTGGTGTGACGAGCAGAGACGTATGCGTGCGGGCGGTGATCGAGTGTGCGGTGCTTGGTTGGAGCAGAATGAGTTGATGGAGGACGCGCTTGAAGGGCGAAGCTTGAAAAGAAGTCGAGGATAGCTGCTGGCGTGACCCGAAACGTGCTAGCGGACCGCTTAGCGAGCTTTCACATGCTGGCGGCGTCGCTCGTCGCACTCGTCCCAAATTCTCGCATTCCTCTCCTTCTGCACAACCATCATAACCCCACGAAGCGTCGTGCCTCCTCGTGCAGCGCCAGCGTCGATAACATCGACCGCACACACCCTCTCCCGTTCGAACACCGCACGATCAAGATGGATTCCTCCAACCCTGCCGCTTCCAACACATCTCCACCGCCCATCCTACCAGTCAATGTCGCCCAGCTCGTACTCGAATTCGCCGCAATCAAGGCCAACGCGACCGACTTCGACGAAGACACCACGCCAGACGGATACCAAATCAACTTCCTGCGCTTCAAACACCGCTTCCTGCAGGCATTTCCAGACCACGGCAACACCATCCGAAGCGCCTTCCTCACCGCACGCGCATACAAGACCGCCATCATCACCCTGTACCAGCATCACCGCGCTGGGTACTCACATCCGTTCTCCCCACCCGCTGCGCACCTCCAGACCACGCGCGCCTTCGACTTCGTTCGCACGCTGAACATCAACATTTCCTGGCACCTTCGCGGCAACACGCGAAATATCATCGGCAAGATCTTCACCGTCTGTCCTCAGCTGCAGGCGCTTCATGTGGTCCTGCGCATCACCGACGGCCACAAGGCGGATGACGAGGGCTTGGGCGAAGTCTCGCAATGGCTGGCTGATGCTGAGGCCGCTCTGCGTGGTCCCAATACGGCCAACGTGAAGACGCTCGACTTGGCGCCAGCACGTCTTGCTCACTACCACTTGGCTCCTCGCGCCGTGCGTATCGGATGCTTTGACGAGCGCAGCTACATCGAACAAGTCACCCCCTTTGATGTAGCGCTGGGCGAGTGCACGACCCATGCGGCGACCGAGGACATTCTCCGTACTGCCAAGATTCTGGAGCAGTTGAAAATCAACGCAGGCTATGCCGTCAATGACTGGCGCTGGGTCTTCACACCAGGCCAAGAGATTCCCCGCTTCTTGGTGCGCATGAGGAAGACTTACGGCGAGTCTGATGCCGAGTGGAATACGCCTTTGCATCGAGTCATGGCGGAGAAGTTGGAAGAGTTGATGGAGGATACGAGTGTCAACCGGCTTCATTGGCAGGAATGGCAGCCCATCGCCCTGGCGTGTGGCAAGGACATGCAGCAGACGCTAAAGTGGGCAGAGTTCAGTCGTGGCCGGTAGCAGTGCTCAGCAGAATGATCAGCAACCAAGGGTACCCCAACGAAGAGAAGAGACGGCGAGACGGTCGTACCCAAACGGCAGCCCGACCATGAGGCTAGCGGGCGTGGTGGTTTTGTGAGTGGGTACGGTTGACTTCACGAGTGCGGCGCTAACAGATCACAGATTCGAAGACTTCTTGTTGTTTTGTGCATTGCGTACTATAGTTTTGACCTGGCTCTGAGGAGCGGGCTTGGTCATTATCGTCTACCTGTCTGAAAGACTCGTGGCTAACATCAGGTTCAAAAGTGTTCAGGCCATTGTCATGTTGGCCTATACGCATTGGCATCGAAGGCTGCATCAGCAGCAAGGGGAAGTCTGTGTGAAGAGCATTGGTAAGTCAGGCGATTGGCGTGAGAAGTGCGACCTGCTAATATGTGCAGGCGTTCATTTTTTTTAAGGACACCGCAAGAAGCTCCAAAGAAGCTGGGTGGATTCTGAACAGTGTTCGGTCTGGCATGATCAAGGGACTGGTGTACAGGCTGAAGAGTGGATTTCTTTTGTTGACCTATTTCCCATACGTTTGACAGATATACTCCTTACGCCTGCTCACAACCATCAACACTTTCCTACTACTCAACTTCGCGCCTCGATCCCACCATCTCCCAATCATTCAGACTCTACTCCTTCGCCTCAATAACAAACCCACCCTCACCAGAGAACATCGGCTCCCGCTTCTCCTTTGGGATCGTATACGCATCCGGCGAAGACCAGCCTGGCTCCCTCTTTGGAATGGTGTACGCATCAGGCGAAGACCACTTTGGCTCGGCCTCAGCGTCTCGGTCCTTGTTGATCTGATATGCGTCCGGAGAGGACCACAGAGGCTCGGCTTCAGCATCGCGGGCTTTGGGAATGGTATAGGCATCTGGGGAGTTCCACTTGGCCTCGCGCTTGTTGATTTGATATGCGTCGGGAGAGGACCAGAGAGGTTCGGCTTCAGCGTCGCGGGTCTTCGGGATTGTGTACGCATCTGGCGAATTCCACTTGGCCTCGCGCTTGTTGATCTGATACGCATCAGGCGAAGACCAAAGGGGCTGGGCGTCGGCGTCGCGGGTCTTCGGGATTGTGTAGGCGTCTGGAGAGTTCCACTTGGGCTCGGCTTCAGCCTCAGCATCTCTAGCTTTAGGGATCGTATATGCATCTGGCGAGTTCCACTTGGCCTCGCGCTTGTTGATCTGATAGGCATCTGGGGATGACCAAAGAGGCTCCGCCTTGGCATCGCGAGCCTTTGGAATGGTATATGCGTTAGGCGACGACCAGCCGGGCTCACGCTTGGGGATGGTGTATGCATCTGGAGAGTTCCACTTCGCTTCACGCTTGGGGATGGTGTATGCGTCGGGCGACGACCAGCCAGGCGCTCGCTTGGGGATCGTGTATGCGTCTGGAGAATTCCAATTTGGCTCAGCATCGCGGGCTTTGGGGATCGTGTATGCGTCTGGCGAATTCCACTTCGGCTCAGCATCGCGGGCTTTAGGAATGGTGTATGCGTCTGGCGATGACCATCCTGTGATGTTTGTCAATCAAAGCCTTGACAAGAGGGGCCGGCTTTCGTCATACCTGGATTTGCGACTGGAGTTGCGTTGGCAGCAGCGGCCAGAATGGCGGCAACGGTGAGTTGAGTGAGCTGCATCTTCAGCGACGAGTCTGACTTAGAGAGAGGTTGCGGTTTGGAGAAGTCAAATGCTGAGATTGTCACGCACGACAGCTGCGGTCTCCATTTGAATCGCCAACGACCTTGCCATTCGCGATCCGCATTGGGAAGGTCAGCATCGTATCGGCTGTCACACGACACTCTAGAGAGCTTCGTGTTGATAGCCGGGTTACATGACATGAGTAGTCCAAAGGATGGAAACTCGCTCTGGCCAGTGGTTGATGTTGGGCGTGATGAATCCAGCATGCCGTGTCTCTCACCTGCCGCAAGCAGCTAGCTGTGGATGGTCCTTAAGCTTCGAGTGCGCTGTAGTTGGAGGCCTTATCCAGTGGAAGCTTTAAATATCTGCTGCTTGTGGTTAGGATAAAGCTTAGTGGTCACATTAACTCTTGCTGGTGGCCTTATATCAACAAAAGCCTTCAGTAGCCGTTCATTGCCAAGAGGTAGTATCTGCAGGGCAAGAAGACCAATCGTGTAGCGGGGCTCTCTGGTTTTCAGCTTTGGCATCGTCGTCTGCTCTGGCTGCCGTCTTCACCATCGCTGCAGAAAACGACTCTCTCGAGGTCTTCGCAATGGGCAACGAGAAGAACGACCAATGCGCTGCTGACAACGAATCGACAGAAGCCTTGCTCGGCGGTCCAGCAAGACCAATCGACGAGCGCTCAAGAAGACGTTGGGGCGGATGGACAGCCGCAATCATCGCGAACATCTTCCTCTTCCTAGTCTCCCTGTCAATGCTCGCCATATCCTTCACCCATAAAATCTCGATCCAAGACGCAATCCGACTCACCTCGATCTACTCCCCTTTCCTCGAAGACACAACCATCCGCCTGCAACCCACAAAATTCAACGGCACCCTCCTCCCAGGCCCCGATCCCTCGCCCTGGCGCGGCCTCCCCTCCGACCCAGTTGCAGGAGCAGCCTGGGACTCCTTCGAACACATCCGCACCATTCCCCTCACAGCAGCGCAGATTCGCAAGATGGGCAAAGACCCCTCCACCGTGGCCAAATTCGAAGATGCCGTCTGGCACATGGGCGAAGACGCCTACGTCGGCGCCCTCGACTTCTTCCACCAAGTCCACTGCCTCAACATGCTTCGTAAAGCCGCCTTTGCCGGCAACTCTGGCCTCGCTGGGCGGCCCGCGCTCGAAACAATCCACCTGCAGCACTGCACCGACATGCTGATGCAGCATCTCCTCTGCACGGCGGATAGCGGGATGATCACGTATGAGTGGGTGGAGGATAATGAGCATCCGTTTCCGGACTTTGGGGTTGTGAGGGAGTGTCGAGATTGGAGGCAGTTGGTTGAGTGGAGGGATCGGGAGGCTGTGGATTTGGAGATGTATTTGAATTGGACGAAGCCGGAGGGGATCAAGGGAAGGGAGTGGGGAGAGGAGTATTGGAGGGTTATGAAAGAAATCGAAGAGGAAGATAAGAAAGACACCTGATGTGGGCGGAGTCTGGGTAATGGTAGAGGGTCTGACTTGCCTGGAGCTCCCCGTCGCTCTTGCGTTCCGCTCTTTCACAACGCAGCTGCGACTGTATGCCGAGGATCAATGCCAGCGAGCGTCGAGACTCAAAGCACGAGACGATGCGATGCTTCCATGAATGCAAATCCTGGGGTTTGACAGCGGTCGAAAGTCATCGGATGATCCTCTGAAGTCGATTCGACTTGATCTTGTACAGGCTGTGAAACTCGGGTGGGTTTCTGCGACACTTGGCCGTCGCTGCCTGACAGCGGTGCTTGCAGAGCCTCGACAATCGAGACAATCCTCTGCATACCGGCTCCCACAGTCGCAACTTTCTTGCATCCACTGGAACCTTTCACCTGATGTCTTGCGTTGCTGGAGCATCGGACGGTCTGACTAAAAGTCAGGAGAGAAAGTGGCGGAATGCGTTGTTCGTCAGGTGGATATATCTTGACATGCTCCTGGATTCAGATCTCGCCAACATGAATCGGGGATGAAACATCGTTTCCGGTTTGATCATCTGTCACTGTCGCATCAGCCATCGTTGGGCACAAATCTCAACGTCACCGATCTTGGCCAGTTTCGACCTCGTCTCACCCACTCGTATCGTCCGAGTTCTCGCTGACCTTCGATCCGCAGCCTCAAGACCAAACCTGCCATCCTCAACTAACTTCTTCACACTTGGTGGTCAAGCCACAAAAGCCGCGTGATGTCGTCTCCAACCCGCCAAGCCGGACCAGCCATCCCAGTCGATACCAACGCTCAGGCCGTCGATGCCGAGGAACCCGAGTGTCAAAACCTGCTTGACGGGTTTGAGATGTGTCAAGCCTGCAAACATGATCCTGTCGATCGCTCCTTCCTGCAGACATGATCCCAGCCTTACAGCCCACTTCCAAACATAATCCCCGGCAGCTCTCCCCACGGGGCAACACAGCCTCGCAGACTCATCACACGGCCCGCTGCTTCTTCACGCCGGCAGATGAAGCGAGTGGCTGCCCACCTGCCGATAAGTCGCGTGCCCAAGTGACGAGATGGGAAGGCTCACCGCACCGGCGTGGCGTGTTCCCATCCAAGGAAACAACCATGCGCGGCTCAAACGAACGACCAGCCTGATCCCGACCGATCACGATGAAGGACTTGGAAATGAGGCGCTATACGACGTCTGCTATAGTCAACGCTCGACTCAGCAGAGTTTTCCTTTTCTCAACGTCACCTCTTCTGCACGACTGCGCCGACCTTGATGGTTGATGAGCTTTTCGAGATTGCCTACGAGATGAACCACCGCGGGAATGATCATTGGAATTATCCCGACTATGGCAAGCAGCAGCAGCCGCAACTTCGAAGCCCGCCGCCGGATGATGCATCTCCTCGCTCGAATGTCGCTGCGTTGAATGGGAAGCCGAGGAAGAGCGACTACGTCCCGTATCAGGATGCTGTGTACTACAACAACGACAACTCCAATTCATACGACTCAAGAGATGGATCAGATCGAGACCCGCGAGAGAGACGATACTCTGAAGTCTACGAGCGAGTGAGACGTCGCCGTCGCAACGGCACTGACGACCACTGGGAAGACCACCGCTACGAGCCCAGCCGCCTGCCCCTCACCGAATACCACGGCAAACAACGCTACGAAGACGACGAAGCGCCTGCCCCAGCCAACGGCTACGACGACCGCAAGTCCCGTGTAGAAGACGACCGCAGATCCCGACAAGACAATCGACGAGGTCGCAGCGATAGAAGAAGCCGCAGCGCCAGCTCCTCCCGCTCAAGAGACTCCCGCCGCCACCGCCGTAGAAGCAAGAGCAACAGTCGGTCGCGGTCTCGCTCAACCCGCGGCGGCAACGGCAAAAACAACGGCCCCGACCCCAACACCCGCCCCCAAGACGACCCCAACCGCCCCTCCGAAGGCTACACCGCCCTCAAAGCGCTCAAATCCGCCGCCTGGGCCGGCGGCGTCGAAGTCGTGCGGTGCCGCATGGAACCTGGGCCGTGGACAGGCCAAAAGGGCAAGCGCGTAGCATTGGCAGCGACTGTGGGCGTGGCGATTGGGGCTCTGAGGAATGGGCGGAACCAGGCGAGTGGGAAGATGCCGTATGCGGAGGCGGCGATGACGGGGTTTTATGCGATTGACTTTTTGAAGAGGGTGGCGCGGCATACGGAGCATGGGAAGAATAGTGTTAAGGAGCAGGAGGAGTGGAATCGGCCGGAGGTGGAGAAGACGGGGAGGGAGGAGAGGGCGAGGAGGTTTGCTACTGCGGGTTGATTGAGGGTGGGAGGCAGAAGGAGGAATTGGATGGTTTTTTTCGTATGTTGCATGGCGATAAATCAGACAGCGTGTTTCCACTGGAGTTGGGTATACATATCGTAACATAAATCGCATTGACAACTCCTTGACGTCCGACGCTCGCTGATGGATGGCACCTTGGTCCGTTGAGAACGGACCATCTCACGTATGAATGTATTCCCGCAGCACCGAAGCAAAGGCCTGTAAGCTTGGTGGCGCTCTCACTCAACGAGAGGACAGAACGTTGCCGTCCACGTTCCAACCGCCGCAAAGCATTTGCACCGAACTGCAAAACGATATCGTCTCCTCGTCCAGGCAACTCCAGCTCCAGTAATCGCTTCACCTCACTCCATCTTCAAAAGATCAAACGAAAGACCAAAAAAGAAGTCCTCGCGCGAGAATCGAACTCGCTGCTCCGCTCGCCGGTGCCACCGCCGCCGCCAAAATGAAAGAAAGAGAGTTGACAGTTACCTGAGAGTGGCATAGACCACAGGCGCTTGTTTCACGTGGAAGTGAAGCGCTGTTCTGATTTGATGATGGAGATAGTTAGCGACGGGGGTATGTAAGTGAAGTTGGGCTGCAGTGGTAAAGGGTGATAGCGGTGAAAGCGACGAGGCGGGAGTTTATGCGGTTGGGAGACTTGGGATGGGAGATAGGATATGGGCTGTGGGGGGAGTAAAGAGTTGATGGGCCTAAGAATAGGCCTGTTGGTGATGTTTGATATGTCTTCATTCCCTCTCAAGGACAAGATCCATACTAGAATAACCTAGTTCTCCTTTCCATCATTCTTGCTGTCGCCTTCTGTTATGCTGCGATGATATCGAACGACGAAGGTGGAGGCTCAATTATACCTCTCAGCTTCACGATCCTTCTTTGTCCCCCTCTCGCCCGCCCCCTTCGCTTTATTCGAACAATGCACCAGCATACCTCACTCCTTTCACGACACAATGCTCTTTGTCTCAACCATCATGCCCGGCATGCCAGGCCGCCAAGATATATCCAACACATCCTGCTCTGGATTCAATCTGCTCCTCGTACTTACCCATTGCAGTCTCCTGAACCTTCACAGTCGCAAGAATCTCAACACAGACTGGTACTGTGTTCGGCTTCCTGAACTGTGAAACCTCACAACGCAACAAACCAACATCATGCATCTCACCACCCTCTTCACGATCTTCGCTGCGGGCACCACGATCACTGCCGCCCCCTTTAACAAATCCTCCAGTTCCACCAACTGCTCCAGCCCCTCCACCGCTTCGCTGATGCCTCGTACCAACAGCTCCCAGCCCATCTACCAGAAGAGCACGCTCCATCATGTGTCGAAGCGGTATCTGCAAGTCTCCAAACATTCGAAGCCAGGAAAGACATCGGCGGGAGAAAAGCGGTCCTGGGTATCGTATGTGATCGCAACATCGTCGGATGGTGATGATGAGCAGTAGATGTCGTTGAGATATGTCGGCGTTCGTGCGGGCGGCTAGGTCTCGATTTGGGCGGGAAGGCGATCAGGAATCGTCGTCCCTCGAAGCAGAGAGTGTTTCGTAGACCGAATCTAAATCCAAATGTGACACCAGAACAACTTTTTCAAAATCTCTTCTCCAGTCTCTTCCCAAATCTGTTCTCCATCTCTTTTTCAGTCTCTTCAACTCCGGCTTTGGCTTCATCTTCCGCAAAACCGTAAGCAGTGGCAAGTGCTCTTCGAGGCGCGTGCAACGGTCGTGTTGCATGACTTGCTATTGAATATTGAAAAACAAGAATCTTCTTTCGTCGATTTGGGATCGTTTGCTCGTTCCAAAAGAATATCGTCTTGTGGAAGCCGGTGGAGTCCAACCCGCTCCTTCTTCGCATTTGTGGGACATACATGGCTTGATGGTCGGTAGAGTCGTGATGGTGGTGACAGAGAATGCTGATCGTCGTTGGTGCTCGTCGTGACCCAAGATCCTGACCATCATCTGCCAAAACCCATCGCCACGCCGCACCTTCCTCATCCATCCCGGCCCGTCCCACTCCGACAGGCAGCATCAAAACCGCCCTCACCGTCCAGCTTCCTCCGTCTTCCTTCCACATCGTCCAAGTGCACACAACAAGCCACCAAAAGCTGCACTGCGGTTGGGTTAAGCGCGTCGTCTCACCACCTCTATGGCGATGTGCAGGCTTGCTTGTTGAAGATTGATGTCGCGGCGCCAGATGAATACTTGGTCCTGTGCACTTGGAGCCACTTACCTTTTGCCGCTGCCTGATGCTTTCTTTTGCGCCGTTCGACGAAGTGGACGGGGCTGGGGAGGTGAGGCTACATTTCTTACATAGAAACACAATACAGTGTTCAACTCAGCCTCGCATCAATCGCTCGTACTCCATCACGATCGTGCAGATTCTGTATATACCTGATACTGTTCGCTCCTTCCATCTAAACGCCTCCGCACCACTCAATCCCTGACCACGGCCCCTCCCGCGTCGCCCACAGCAACATCAAAATCCCTCCTCACCCCAACTTCCTCCTGTTCCCTCCCCAAACGAGCCGACCACCCACGCCCACCGCTTCACCACCTCCACAGCGGCGGGCAAGTCTGACTCGTTTAAGAAGAATGTTGGACCGTGGATCCCACCTAAGCTAACATTTGAGATCCCAAGAGTCCCGCCTGCGCTTGTCTCGAGGTTGCTGCAAATCGTACGAGGGCGAGCCGAGTTTGCTGAGGGTTACATGTTTTGAGAAGAGAGGACAGAGGATAGCTGTACATACATTGCAATTGAATGAAGATGTTCTCTTTGTGCGGTCGTCGTCGAAATTGTCATCTTCTCTCCACACTTCTCCATCACCGGCCAGGACTTCAGACGCGACGCTGAGATACTAACACTCGCGCAAGGACCATCGTGAAGTTCCCACGCGACCCTTTCACGTCTTTCTGACGATCTCGCTCTATCCCGTCTACCTCCTCGCCGACATCACCAACTCTCACGTTGCCGCCACGTCCAGCATCTCCGGCACCACACTTGACGAGCTTCCAGATTTCGAAGAATCATTTCCACGCAGCGAGAACCGCAGAGAAGCGCAAGGAAGAGCAGGGAAGAGCAGCGAAGGAGGTACATCTGATTAACGGAAAGGTGAAGAGCATTTCAGGGCCAGCACACGAGAATCCCGGGCCACCGAGTTCGACCTCGCCTGCTGGAAGTATCGACATCACGACCACCGGGACGCAGAAAGCGGCTCTGGTCTGGACTCCTCGATCGCCAAGTCCCGTCATCCCTCATTGTGACCAGGTACGGTCAGCATACCCATTTACGGCGCTCAGCTCAGCTCAGCGCTTGACCTGCGAGCCTATCAGACCTTCAGGACACACCTGGCGGCGACCATGCAGCAGCTGAGCTACACATAGAGCCAGCCGAGCCTGAGCGTAAGGTACAGTTCCAAGGTGGCTCTCGCTACCCTGCGGATTCGACGATGGCCCGAGATGAATGCATGCAGAGTCTCCATGATATTGCAGCTCAAGCCCCACCGCTGCCACCGTTCGCGCCTTGCTTTGAAAGGTGCTATGGCTCGAAGGCTCGTCTAGATGGATACGTTCCTGGAACACCTCTTCCTTGCGTGCATCACACGGCTGTGTGGCATGAGCGCTTCTGGTTACGCTGTCTATAGTGCTGGTGGGGAGGACTCCAGAAGAGATCCAGCGAGGATAGTCTTCGGCCATCCTCCACCTCAGAAATCGCATGAACACTCTCGACACGCCGCCCCGTCGTTTGAATGCCCATTGTTTTGGCAAGACGCATGTCTCGCATGTGGATCTGGAGGCGACATGACTTGCATACCGATGATGTCTCATTTGACCTTTGATGATGCATGCTTGGGCACAACGTCCACGAGCATATTTGATCCAGGTCCTCTTCTTCGTCTCTCGTCTCGATAGCGCCTCGGCATGTTCAACGAAACCCACGAGTCGACGTATACAACGATATTCGCTCCATATATGCTTCCTTCTCAAGATTGCGGCAACGATTCAGGCATACCTAGATGAGCGAGACATACCTATGTCCTGCAACGTTGCTCCAGCATTTACCGTCGCCAGCTGCTCTCCGTGCTAAGTTCACCAACGCAAGTGATTCGAGCCAGCCCTTCACACGACCTACAATGCACGACGCCTTCGCATTCTCCTCTTCTATGAGGATTGGAATTCCGTCCTACCTGGACTATACACGGGCAGTTTTGCAAATCTTACATCATACACCTTGGCTGCCGTACTCTCCAAACCGTACAGACATCCAGAACCTAGTAAGTCTCCCGCTCAAGCCCAGGGCGCACCGCCTGACTAACAGCTCGCAGATCAGCAACTCGAAATTCGGGACCAATCATGTCTTCCTCGTCCAACAACGACGACGCACTGGAGATCGAGGAGCTCGGCGACATCCTCTTTGAGGCAGTCGCTGCGGCTTTCGAGTGCGACGACGACGAGTCCGACGACGAGCAGGAAGAGCGTGACATGACTCCCAAGCCAGTATCCTCAGCCGAGGCGCGTGAGCGCTGGGGTAAAGAGTACGCTGCAGAAAAAGTCGAGCAGGAAGAACAAGACGGCAAGGAAGAAGACGACAGAGAGGGTGACGATCGCCGCGGTGATGGCGAAGCCGAGGAAGTAAAGTAGGACGAAAGTGCGGACTCTCATGATTCAAATGTGTGCAGGCGTTTGGCATGGCATGGAAAGTCAAGACTTCAGCTGGCTTGCAGCATTACACAGGGTTGCACTGGTGCTGGCGTAGATTAGCGACGATGCACTTTGGGAATTGCAACTCGACCAAGCTACCTTTCATTTTCACATTACCTGCCAGCCTCGTCGTCGATAATAATGTAACCTCATCTTCTCACGACATACGTCGCGGTCGCGCATGTGATTGTTTCCAGGAAATCCAGTACGAGGCTGGCATCGGTCCTCTCCAGCATTACTCCTAGCCTCCTCATGGAACCAGTCATAAGTCAAACGAATAGTGCGAGCGCTGATCTCGGGACTTCGTCAATGTTTGGAAAGCCGTTGTCGGTACCAGCATTCCATGGGTATCGGCTTCGGAACAGTTCGGCTTTCCAGCCTCGTCTCACAACTCTTCTTCCAACCAAGAAAGCAGCGACTGCATAACATGTCACGTCCCAGATCAGTCTCTTCGCAACTATCGGCTACGATCGATCAATTGCTGCCTCTTGTGTGTTTCGTAGACCCGACGATCCTGAAGTTACTGCGAATTGCAACTGTTGACTACAGGTCAGCCTTGTGGTTCAACCGTTGACCGACCCAAATTCTTTCACAACGTCCTGCAACGGACTCCGTCGACTTCGCCCGACCATCGACGTCGGCTTGCCACACAATATCACCGTCCATTAATCCGAAGATGCCAGTATAAGATGTCTCACCACCAGCAGCATGACACCGCACTATTCCAACGCCCTCATCAAACTCACCATGTTCCTCCCAGCCCTCCTAACGTTCCTCCTAACGCTCACGCCCCGAACCCTCGCTGCGCCGTTACAGCTCCGCCAATTCGACTACATCGCCTCAGCCCTCCGAGCACACAACGCCCATCGAGCAAACCACTCCGCCTCCGATCTCGCCTGGGACGACAACCTCGCCGCTTCAGCAACAGAATGGGCGAACGTCTGCACCTTCGCTCATAACACGTACTCCTCCCATCCCCCAATCTCCCACACAACCCATACTAACGCTACTGTTCGTAGGAGCATAGGAGGAGGTGGCTACGGCCAAAACATCGCCCTCGGCAACAGCGACACCTGCATCTCCATCTCCATCTCCGACCAATGGTACAACAACGAACTCCCCTACTACTCCTCCTACTACGGCGAAGCGCAACCCGACATGTCGGATTTCGAACACTGGGGCCACTTTTCCCAGGTCGTGTGGAAGGGGACGGAGAGGGTGGGTTGTGCGACTGTGAATTGTCCGAGTGGGGTGGTGGGCTGGCCGAGCACGCCGTGGATTACGGTGTGTAATTATGGGGGGCCTGGTGGGTGATTTAGTTGGTTTTGGAGGGGAAGGGTGGGTGCTGATGTGTGTGATGCAGGGAATTATGCGGGGGAGTATGCGGGGAATGTTGGAGAGCCGTTGGGAATGGGGAGTGTGGTTGGCGGTGAGGGGGTCTGATGGAGATATTGGCCTGGACTAGGCAATAGTGGAATACGATGGGACGAAGGATATGACTTGATATTGAAATGACCTGGGCGATGATGTTCTGCTTGGTTATGTCAGCGATGTTGAGAGAACTGGTAGATAAGGCAGAGAATATATTCTTGAAGAGGCCATTACTACTTCGTGTTTGGGTGTTGATGAAGTCTTTGAGTTCAATGACCTGATACGGTGTACTGAAGGATGTGTAGTTTCTCAGGCGCTCCAGTGTTTCTTCCGCCTGCGCACGCAAGTCCAGCCTTGATGTGCCGCAATCTATTATCTGTCCAGGCGGCTTCTTCTTCGCCTTTCGTTTCAAAAGATTTCGAACGCACACACCCTTCTCTCTTGAGGACAATGTCAAAATACCTGTTTTGTCTCTCTTGACCTCGTCTGAAGTTCAGATAGCTTCTTGCTGTCCCCCAACTCTGGTACTGAGTACTGACGGCTGGGTCCCTGTACTTTGCCATTCGAATTTCGTCGAGCAATACCATCTCATCGATCTTATTGCTCCTCTTCTTTCAGGCCTGACAGCCAGTCACAGTCAGAGTGTGTCGGGCGTCCGACACGAACACTGTCTGGCCGCTTGTAGATAGTATGCGATGTAACCGCGAGTGCGGCACTGCACTTCGCTACGGGAACATCGATATGCACCGCGGCGTACACGTCCTCCAGCTTCCAACGGTCCTCTGGAAACTCCCAATCGATGTACTGCTCCTCCAGACGCTTGACATACTCCTGGTGAGCTTCGAGCAGCCGACCAAATGTGAAGCCTTGAAGGTGATGGAACGGTTGGGGTTGGAGTCCGACGTCCCATGCAAACTGGACTTTGGAGGTTGGCGGCTGGGTAATCATGGTGTCAAGCCAAGAGTCCTCTTGGTTGATGTTGGTTGAGAAGTGGAAACGCAGCTGGCCACACAGCCTCGACCGGGTATCGTCCTTGCAGTTATGATGCCGTCCCCAGAAGGATGTGGTGATGCCGAGTGTCTTGAATCCAGCAGTGCGCATGTAGTGCGGCTTTGCAGACTCGTCGAGCTTGAGAAATGGCGACACTTTGATTTCGATGTCACTATACTCAGGGAGTGTATCGGCTCTATTCATGGTCGAAATCAAGACGGGCTTTGGATGCACGGGCTGGGCCCGCGGCATGCGCCACAACTTCTTCTGCAGTGGATGAGAGCGCTTGATGACGCTCTTCCAATCCTGGTTGACGCGTTGGGCGACATAGATGTCCTTCATGTGCAGATGCAGAAGAATCTGCTCGACGAGCTCGTAAGTGCTGCCGACGGCGGCGCGAGGTGAGTCGTCTGTGTCGGTCGATGATGAGTTCTCGGCGGCTGGGATGTCAATTCCGTCGGGTGCGGCCATCTCAGCGGCGTGGGGCGATTCGTCGGCAGCGGTCGAGAATTGCTCGTTCGCGGATGGAATGTCGATGGCGTCTGGTGCAGCCATCCCAGCGGCAACAGAGGTGTTCATGCTGGGGATGCTGTGGTGGCAAGTTGAATGAAATGCAGGACTGACGAGACCTCGAAGGTGGAAGCTGGGATGCGCGGCGCAAAGCGAAGCGCGGACCGGCTTTCACAGGCGCGCTAGCGAAGCTTAATTCCTATCGATCGAGGACGCCAGCTTGGTGAGAAGAAGGAGCCATTGGAACTTCACAGCGTGCGTCACATCTCTCAAGGGATCTCTGCTATAGTCTAAAGCGCATGATATTGCGAAGGAACGACGCTAGCTAAACGTGCCGAGACAAGACCTCAATGCCGCGGTGTCCTACTCGCCCTTTGTACGTAAACAAGGCTCTCGGTACGCTGAGTCCACTTCAGCTTCATTGTGCTTCTTTGTTTGAGTGTCTAACCCTCCTGTATCCCCTCTCGATCTCACCCCTAATCTGCGATGCGCCCTAATCTCTTCTGGTAGTCCGGAAGTGACTGGCCCTGTTTTCTGCCCTTGAATTCGACGGTGACTGCTCGACTTCTCAGTCCTCCTTCGGCAACCAGTCGTAGCACTTGCAGGCCTCGTCGTGAGTCCGCCAGGCACTCTGAGAGCAGGAGTCGTAGAGCTTGCAGTGCGTCAAGCAGCAGCCCATTGCAGGGCGCATGATGTGGAAACTGCATTTTACCTGCTCGGGCGTGATGCAAACGCCATGCTGCTGGCCAATCTCCTCGATGAAGTCCCTCTGTCCTTGGTAGATGTCTCCCAGAGTCAGACCTGTGCTGCTCTCCACGTATTTGTGGTGGTCTCCGCGATTCTTCCATGTTGATTCGCCGATGCTGAGGCTGACGCGAAAAGTTGGTGGGTCTGTAAGTGGAAGCGGGCAACGCCACGATCCGTCGCGGGTGTTCGCTTGTGTGAAGTCGATTTGGAAGGAAGCCATCACGTACGGTTTAGGAGGAGGCGGGCGAGTCATGCTGTGCCGGTTGGGATGGTGGGAGTAACGCAGGCGGGTGAAGGAGATCTGGATGGCGTCGAGGTCGATGACCGCACTCTGCTTGGGGCATGACTCTGGAAGCTGATGCACTGGAATCAGAGGTCCGATCCTGCTGCTGCATGCCGCCCAGTCGCATCCGTCGTGGGCCTTGTTGGCGGCGGGCATCATGCCCATCTTCTTCCTCAGCCCCAGCGACTGCTGAATGACCCCGCGCCACTGACTGTTGACGCGCTGAAGCGGAAACAACTGCTTCGCGGGAAGCTCGAGGGCGATCATCTCGATGAGCTCGAATATGCCACCGACCTCTTGCGCCGCGGAACGCTCCTTGTCATCGTTCTTGTGACGATAGCTCTTTCTCTTGTCGGTGGATGTCTTGATGTCGGCGGTCGCGGATGTGGCGCGCTTCCTCTGGCGGCGCTGCTCGGCCTTGCTGAGGCTGGCGGTGGAGAGGTCCATGACGGACGGTCTTGACAGAGCAGTCGACGATATGTGAAAAAGGTTGATGTCTCCACGAGAGAACTTGCGACTATGCCAGCTGCCGAGATGGTGGGTGGCCGATGTTTGAGAGTCGAAGCCGGAGAAAGCTGTCGGCTCGCTTGGCGCGAATTCAAGCACGGTCCCACATTCACATGCGCCCAAAGGTCAGCAATCGAATTTGCAGCAGACAGCATCATGAGACCTCTAAACTCTACTAAAGTACAATTCTGGCAGGGTAATTACATTTTTGAACAGTGTCGACAGCGATGTGTACACAAGGGAGGAGAAAGGACATTTAATGCACAAGGAATTTTTTGAGACCCCTTTTGATGTATCCCACAGCCCCCGGCTACAAACAGAACACCGAGCGATATCACGATGGCTTGATCAGATGCCACCTGTCGGAGAGCCGTTGATTTAGCTGTGACGCCGCTCTCCAATTCTTGCCCTTGAATGCATCTGCCCTCCTTGAATCTTGAATCCCAGCCAGAGTCAGACCGCTCGAGCACCTCGATAACCTACATATCTTCCTGTACCTCTTCTTGCTTTCCACTCTTACTCCGCGTCTTCCATCACTCGCTTGATGAAGGTCAGCGGAGGCGTGTAAGATCCAATAGCCAAGTCCTTAGGTTTGGTTGGCACGATGATGGAGAAGCCAGCGACGACTTGCCGACATCCGATGGAAATGCCTTTTTCGCGCAAAGCCTCCTCGATGAACTGCTTGTGTGTTTCATAGATGTGGCCCATTGTGAAGCCCTTCTCGCAACGATACATCTTCCCAAAGCGTGTAGCTTTGCTTTGCATGTAGACTTCAGTGATCGGCGGGTTGGTGATGGGTACGGCCATCCAGGATTCGTGCTTGCTGTGATTGAGGGCTGAGAAGTGGAGTTCGACGTCTGCGGAAAGAGTGTTCTCGCCTGATGGGACATCGATGTAGGCGCGAAGAACGATCTCGGCGGTGATTGCCTCACAGTCGCCTCCAATGGCCTTGAGAATGTGGTACTGTCCGAGACCATAGCCGATCCTGAGCATAGGCGAGAGCTTCATGCCGCGGAACTCGTAGGTCTTGCGCGAGTTGTTGATGACACTAGGCTGCATTGGCTCCACAGGTGGACCACGGGGAATGAGAAACGTCTTGCTCTGCAGAGCCTTCGAGTCTTTGACGACGTCCCGCCACCTGCTGTTGACGCGCTGCAGCACGTAGATTCGAGAGATCGGTAGGCGGAGGAGAATTTGTTCGAGAAGCTCGTATGTTCTGAGAACTTTCTGAGCGGCAACGGACTCGGCATCGTCTGGGATGTTTGATGCTGAAGTTGATGGGTCGGCGGGACTGGCGGGCGAGTCGGCCTGTGGGCCAACGCTCTTGAGAAGGGAGGCCATGCTGGGCGATGGAAGCTTGCCGGAATCAGGTGGGTTGGGCGAGTTCACGACACGCGACATTGTTGGTATTTGCGGTGCTGAGAAGTTGTAGTCTGTGTGGAGTCCGTGGTGAAGATTCGAACGACGCACCAGCCACAATCACATGCCGACCGCCCTCGTTAATTGGCTGCCTGACTGCTGGCAGCCACAAAACGAATTTTGACCCAAATCCACATCTGAATTCTCACTGAGCTGTTTCAAAGTAGCTTCGCCAATCGATAAAGAGAATGTCATGAATCAGCGTGACTGCGTAGAATGGAATACTTCAGTTCAACACTGCGGGGACCTCGCTGGCTAAGGTGCTCGATGCTCGATCGCTCCAAACCCGCCCTACCATCCCAAAAACTAATACGTCACTAAGTTTCCACCATATGCGTTCTCCATGTCGTCTTGCTCAAGGTCAAGGTCCTTGGGTTCAACGGCCCCTTCTTGATCTCCTTAACAAGTCGGCCAATCCCGAGCTCCGTCCCCCTCTTCAATGAAGACCTCAAACATCCGTTGCTTGTCCCACTCGCGGCGTAGCTCTTCCGGGGACTTATCAGACCCCAGCTCCAGATGGACCGTGAAATGGGCCACAACGTGTGGCGTCTTGACCGCGATTCCAGTCGTCTCCAAATGCTCTTTCTTGAACTCTCGATGCATCTGATAGACATCGCCCATGCTCAGACCCTTCTCGTTTCGATACGTCTTCCGGAAAATGTCTTTCGCGTGCCGCGGTACTGATGAGTTGGACATTCGGATTTCGGTGATTGGCGGGTTGCTGATGGGGGCGTCCATCCATGATTGGTGATCATTCGTGTCGATGGGCGTGAACTGGAGTGTCGTAGTGGCAGAGACCTGCGGAGAAGGAGGGTTTAAGTGGCCACGGAACTGGATTGAGCAAATGATGGCCTGGAGGCGTGCTATCGCCGGTGCGATATCAAGGTCTCGATGACGTGGTCTTGGATTGACGACCAGCATCGGGAGCATCTTCAGGGCGGCGACTCTGTATTTCGGCACGGGTTGTTGTGTCATCTGGCTGCTGCTGAGTGGCATGGGATCGATCGGGGAGTCTTTTGCGATCCGGTACATCTTCTTCTGGAGGTCTTTGGAATCGTTGATGACGCTGCGCCAGGCTTTGTTCACACGCTGTAGGATGTAGAGGCGCGAGACAGGCAATCCGAGGAAGATCTGCTCAAGAAGTTCGTATGTTTCGAATACGGCGAGTGCTGCAGGATGTTCCGTCTCTTGCTCGATGTCTTCCACTCTCGACGAGTCTGCCATCTCGCCGTAGGGGAAGTTGGCCACGGGGCCGTGCATGGCTATGAGTTGCCAAAACTCCATCGTCGCTGAGAGATACTCGGTCGCGAGATGCAGTAATGTGATGGCGGAGGCGAAGGTGGGAGAGGCTGGTGGTGGTACGTCGGATCGGAAGTTCAGCCGCCCCGCGTTCACATGCCGGCAAGATGTAAACACGGAGGACGCCAATGAACTTTATTTTCAACTTTGCGTAACGTACACAAAGATCATTCATCTTATCTATAGACGCATGTTTTCGTTCGACGGACCAGCGCCCGTAACCCTTCTCCTCATGTGCTCTCACTCTCTCACTTGAACGTGATCTTCCCAAAGTTGATAAAAGTGTCACAGCTGACCCATCCAATCGTCAAGGTCTTGCCCGACTCATCATATCCCGGATGCGAATGTGTAAGATAAACCAGATCCGCCCCAAAGTCAATTGCCCCTTGAGCTGCAGGGACAAAGTACGGGTTGTTCGGATCACACCCATCATCCAAGGGCGGGGTATACACTGGCCCGAGATCCATCCAGGGACCTTCGATACTTCCACTGCTTGAGTATGCCAGATTGTAGATCGCTGCTTCGCCGAAGCTGGAGTATGAGAACATCCAGGTGTTGAAGTACGGGGAGAAGAAGAGGTCCGAGCCGAACTGCACGTTGTTGCCGGGATTTGTGCCGTTGAGGAAGTTGGCGGATGTGTCGTTCATGTTTGGGATGGTGTTGTTCCACACGCCTGGGGTTGAGTACCAGTAGTTGTACTGCGTGATGTCTGTTCTTTGGGACTTGGTGACTCGGGCAAGTTTGAAGCCATTATTGTTGAGGGCGACGAAGTAGATGAATTCGCTGTCGACTGCGACGCCGTCTGTTCCGTACAATGGTTGAGTTGCCTGAGTATGTGTCAGCTCCTGTCCATGCTTGATAATGAATGTACATACGTTGAACAGCCTATCCACCGTCCTCTTATTCGGAATGTTCTGGCTGCTGGCAACCAATCCCTCGAGATCTTCGACCTCCCACTCAATCAATGTATTGTATACAACATCCCCACAGTAGACGCTCCAAACATTGATCCCGGTCGTACCGTTATCGAGAGAGACCATCATGGTGTTTGGCGCGGGGGCGAAATTTCGCTGACCAGAATTTTGGTCGCAAGCATCGGTGTCGTCGGAGCGAACGGTGCCTTGCCCATTTCCATTCCCCTGGAAGAATCCATGCGGATTGGAGGTGTAGTTCCCGATGATGGTGATGTTCAGTGGGTGATCCTGGATCATTCAGCACTGCTCCTCGCACTTGGGCATGGGCTCTGACGTACAGGATCTGTGAAAGCATACGCAGTATGGACTTCTCCAAAGCCGTTGAGGACACGAGCATCGCTCAACGTCAGCATGTGGTAGCCATTGACGAAGCCGCCGGCACCACCGTCCGTGTACTTTCCATTCCGTCAGCTCGTGAATCATCTCCCATGTTCTGGCAAGCCTTACATATCCTGGATCGTTGGGATTTGACGCATTTCCCTTGAAGAAGTTTGGATCTGTCGTGTGGCCGAACACTTGCACATTCCCAGAGATAGCGGGAGGCAGATTCCGAGGCGCAGCTTGAATCGATTGAAGAAGTGTTGCAGCTAGAACGGCCGCGTGAAAAAGCATTGCCATGGTGGAATGGATGGCTGAAGAATTGCAGATCAAGCGAATGCTCGCAGTGCTGGGTACATATTCAACCAGATGCCCTGCGAGCCCACAAATGTGGCAAGTCTGACATCCAAGTTGCAACCCTTTCCATACTCGCCTTCCGTCTTCAGCTGAACGATCATCATCTTTGGCCATACTTGCGCTGCTAAAGACGTTAGCGCGGATCCCTTGGTCAGCACCATGCTTGAAGCCTTTGCGAACTTCCTGTAAACGGCAATCGCTGCATATCGCCGCAGCGAATGAGCTACGAAATCATTGAGTTTTGCGTACTACCAACACCGTTCCGCCTTTGTAAAGCGATCCTTCTTGCGCACCTTACCGCCGTGGAATTCCATCAGTTGAAGCTGAACAATTGACTGATGAAGCTGAAGATCGCCTCCCTAAGCACCCGCCGAGTAATCAAGCCACGGTGAATGAAGAGATCTGCAGTGGTGTCAGACATGAGGGACCCTCTTCGCTGTCCGCTGCCGGTTGGTTTGTCTTCGAACGACGACCAGAGGAAGCGAGTTGAACTCAGTATAACTTGAAAAGATACAAATGGTCTCGCACGCGAAAGGACAAGATCGGGCTGGGAGACGATATACATATGCCGAATGACCTTTCTATATACAACATCAGAATCATAATTCATATAAACCCCAGTAAGACCTCGTCGTTTCCAAAGTATCAGCAGCTGTTTATAACCATTGACCCATCGTTTGAAGGACTTCCTCGGGATCAGACGAAGCTACTCCCAACAAACCAAGAAGCATCATCATTGTACGTAGCCGGATCATCAAAACTCTTCGGTCCACCATTCTGCGCAATGTAGCAGTAGTTATAATAATGGCGAATGGCCCTGGTTGGGAAATTCCAGCTGCGGAACAAATTGTTACTCGGGCTGTTCAATCCGACTTGAGGACAGTACGTTGCATCCTCATGCATCAGCTTCGTGCCATCGTCCGAGTCGACGGACATGCCAAACTCGTTGTTCGGATCCTCGACATGGCGGAGGTATTTGCCGGGCTGGTCTTTCGATTCGAACGAGACGCAGGCGGAGTTGCCGAGGCCGCTTTTGACATTCCAGGATGCGGCTGACTTGAGGGTGGAGTCGCTGGAGTTGGAGACGATTTGGGTGTAGACAAGAGTGCCGTTGTGAGTGAGGTAGCGGGTATTGAAGTAGGGCGTTGTAACACGGAAAGAGATTGAGGAGCCGACGTTGACGGGTGGGCCGCTTGTGATGGAAGTCACCTGGTAATTTGCCTGCTTGATGTTCATGGCCACGAGCTCTTCAGTCTCGTTGGAAGGGAAGCCGGAGGTAACGACTCCTTCGTAGAATGTTCCTTGTGCGCCGTCACTGTTGTCTCCGCCAACTCCCAGGAGGATGGCACCTTCTTTGCTCATTGGGTTGTAATGTGTTGCGTTGGGACGTGGGCCGTCGTAGTATGTCGTGACCTGTCCAGATGTTGCGTCTCCGCCACGAATTGCCCAGTGGTTGGATTCACCCTTAATCACTGCCGTCAAGAAGCGATATGTGACAGTTGGATCAGCAGGGTTTTTGACAGGGTCTTCACCAGAGAAGAGACCGTTCTCCAGATCTGCCATGATCCAAGGACCAGAGCCCGATCCTGTGCCCCGTCCACTGCCATCACCGGTGCCGAAGTAGATCGCCTCCATGTGACCATTACCATTTGGATATCCAGGATCGGTGTTGGTGGTTTCGGCATTGCCATAATCGAAGCAACACTGGGAATTATAGTGTGTGCCGTCAAAAATAGCGTACATCCCTTCTGGTTGATCTCCAGTAGCGACACCACTGGTATTGTCGACTCTGTATCCCGAGTCAGGCTGAATGAATACGCCATATGCTCGGCTGCCGTTGACAGTCACTGGAGCTCCAGTTGCAAGTACAAGGTCATCGTAGCCGCCTGGGTTTGGTCCTGGAATGAGGTCAGTACATGGTAAAGCACCCAAGTTCTCTCGATCTCATCTCACCTTGAGCAGCACCACCTCCCGGCGCTTGATTAAGATGATTGTTGTGGCCGGACTGGTCGTAGATGGTGACAATCACACAGGTCGTTCCACTGCAAAAGTCGTCCTGGGCGGTTGAGTTGGCAACACCGCCGGCGTGCAAAGGTGCGATTGGCATAGTGTGATTGTCTGAGCCTCGCCTGACTTCATAGAGGAATCCATCAAAGGAGTCATAAAGGGCTCGGACAGGGCTGTGAGCAGCCACACAAGGGGTGTTGCCATCCTTGTAGATGTCGCAGGGTCCGGCAAGGGCGAGGCTGGGGAGGACTGACAGCGCGAGCTGGGCGACGAAGTTCAAGCGAGAGGCCATGATGGAAGTCACACCGTTGATGAGAGTTGGGGTTGCAGCTCGCAGTACTGGTGCGTCTTTATAGAGTCACCTCGCATTGTTTCAGTCAGCAGAAGGATCCAGCGCTTGCTCCTCGTCCGAGGTATCTTGTCCTCATCTCAACTGAGCGAACCATTGCACACTCGCCACCATGCAGTCACAGAGGATTCATGCCCAGAATATGCCTTTCGTAAGAGTGTTCCGACAGAAAGTTTGACCATTTGTGTGACCAAATTCGCAAGTAAGCACATCCATTCGAACACTGCTCGGGAAGAAGACTGTACCCGACTCCTCCACACAGACCACGCTCCACAACGCACCGAGGGCCGTCCACATCGATATAACCCAACAGGCAGGTGATGTTGCAAGTTCTCTGCACAGCGGAAGAGCCCATCCTTCCTGGAGATCATTTGCACGGATGAGAGCCATGTGGACCACTGAATTGCAGGAACGCCCCACTGAGTCAGCACTATTGAGATTCTGCAGTTGCATGGCAAGCACACATGCTCATGAACAAGTACAGTAGCGTATAAGAACTGCAGTTCCGTCATGAACAGGATCGACCGGCCCGAGCAGTACCTGGAAGAGGATGTACTTGCGCTTAGCGCTCGGCAGCCTTCCCGCATTAGCGTCGCTCCCATTTGGGATATGTCCATCACATCCAACCATTTCGACATGCCAAACTGGTCAAACGCTGCTTTCGGACGCAGTTGTCCATCAATATGCAGGTTGTTGCGCTCCTCCACATCCCTGCCGCTAGGAACAACCAACATGTTCATGCAAGCCTCTGCAGGCGCAGATCGTTCAGAAGCTTTGCGTCCACAATGGCTTAGTAAGATCATCCGCGGATTGTTGATTTGGATCATGCTTGGATGAGGTACTTCTTGTTTAAATCGTCGTGCTCAACAAGAGCGGACCTTATCATGATTCACGTCAATTCCTTTGATTCAGCCTCATTCCGACTCGCCTTCTTCTTCGCCGTTACAAAAGCGTCAAGGTCAGTTGGATCACTACGAGTGGAACTCTGAGGAGCCTCTAAAGCGTGACTGTTCGGACTAGTAATGGAAGATGCTAGGTGCAAAGCTAGGAAATTCTTCGTCGGCAATTGAGCCTGAATCCTTTGCCGTACGCTGCTCCTCTCCGATACATAGTCTAGTAACTCCAAAGTCCTCGGAGAGTCTCTAGTGCACACAGATCGGTACTATACAGCGCAGGGTGGGACTCCAAAGATTGCACCGTTGATCATTTTTTCTTAGTCATCTTGCATGGCCTTTGCGTGCAATATGATTCGGAGGTCGTCTTTAGGAGCATGCAGTACGAATGATGTGTTCCGGAAGAAATGAAAGGCGCAAAAGATATTTATGTATACGAAACGACGAGCAGGTATAGTGGCAGAGACTGTGCGAGCGGGTCGGTTCTTTGGGTACTGAAGCAGGCTAAGACAGTCCAGAGAGAGCGACAGACGAACGTCTGCCACGCCCTCGTTCTCGATCTCATGTCGATGACTGCTATGCCTCCCGACAGTCTTCAAAATCATCCACGTCTTGTTCTCGGTATGACAAAAGATGCCTGTCGGCATTGTCTGAGACTCTCTGGCAACTCCCTAGGCATCGGTGTCGAGGTGGTGGGCGAGACACATTCCAAGAAAGTATACTACCAAGTGTTCGATTCATTGACAGACAGGCGGAGAGCAAATACAGCATCACACCACATCTTGGCATGTGTCGGCTCCAGGACCCAAAACATTCACATATTAAGCTTCACGCTAGTGCCACAGCTGCCAGCTGCGAGCTATGCGCCACCACAGGGCTGAGATCTTGGACATCTCGCGGCTGGCTGAGTGAGCTCCACCGCCACGTGCCAATATACAAAATACAAAGTACGTACTCTCTGTGGCTGCATACCAGCTCCAGCGAGCTCGGCGCCTTATGGCAGCCCCGAAAGCCCTGCTCGCATGACCACAAGAGTCACAACCACCAAGCATCGGAAGGCCACAGAGTGATGGGAAAAGGGATCTCTTATTGTCGATGTTGTCCCACCATGCTATTCGAGCACAGATTATCATCATGTCCAAAACATCCATCAACATCACTGCGTCGCTTTTTGTGGGCTTTCTTTTAGCTTGCATTGCCTTCGATCAAAGATTACGGCCTAAGATCCCCGTCAAAGAATCCCTTCCGGCACAAGTCGGCTGCGGAGCGGGGAATTTCATGGCGACGGCATATCTCCCCGGCCTACACGCAACGGCGTTTTGCAATGCGTATCTGCAAATGCCGCGGCAGACGCATACTGCGACGGTCACTGTGTCATCGCCGTATGTGCCTTCCGTTCAGATAGGAGAATGTTTCGAGGTCTGACGAGAGTCTAGAACACCTTCAGTAACCGACAGCGAATTTACATTGACTTCGACGAAACGAAAACGAAGAACAGTCACAATCCCCGATTTTGAGTGGATCAGGCATCAAGAGCGTCCAACGACGGGATTGATGGGCAAAGCTTGCGGCTGCCTTGCGTTGCCTGAACCAACGACTACAGTCGTCGTGACGACCACAGCAACATCTATCGCCACTGCGTCATCGAGACCGATGCTTTCAGAGGTAAAGAAGAAGAGGCAGAAATTTGGACACGAAGTCATCGATCTCTCACCGGCTTTCGAGAGACCCCATGGTAGATCGAATGCTTCGATCGATGTGGGAGATCTTTATGGCGGGTGGGAATTTGTTAGGATGCTTAAGATTATGTGATGAATGCAATCTCCAACTGGTCAAACACACAATCTCTCTCCTCGAAACTTAGAGTGTCATGAACGTGTTCTGACTGCATCGATGCTTCGACAAGAACTCGGAGAAATCGTCTCATGTGTGAAAGAGTCTACTCTTCCAGGCTTCTTCGTGGTGCCGTTGAGGCAAGACATGCCGTGCACTACTAGGCGCTAAACTTCTCAAAGACCACCAAGTTGCTCTTCTCTGTCGGAAGTGAGGCTTCAGCAATGAAGACCCAGGGTGTGGAATTACACTTGAATGCACGGAGCAGAGTATCAGGTATGCCCCTTTCAAAGGCGTTATATTTATGTGTACTGAGTCATCGCAACGGGTATACTAGATGTACAAATGAGACGCAATGCTCACCAGTCAACCACCGCCTGTCTTCATCGTCCTCTCAAAGCGCAATATCAGGAATCTCCAACTTCAAAGCCCCATCCTCAGTAATCTCAAAATTAATCTTCATGCCCTTCCGCCGAATCTGCGAACCACCACGGATCCCACGATTCTGCCAACCTTTTCTCGGTAGCGGGTCTTGAAGACCAAGATCCACAGGCTCGCCGTTGAGGAGCTGAATGGGGCGAGCAGGTTCTGGCTCCTCAGTCCACGCCTGCAACAGACGTCGGAGCAGGCTGAGGTCATCTAGGTCTCGCTTCCGCGGGCCACTGGTCGAGTTGGTCGTGGCGTTGTTGGTTGAATTGCCGGTGAAAGGTAAAGTATAGTTGGCGGTTGAGTTGCCGGTTACGTTTAATGTGGTATTTGTTGTTATATTTGCAGGCGGAGGCGGTATTACAACAGGTATAGTAACGTTGGCGGTCGTGTTGGCGGTGGAGTTGTTCGGGAGCGGAGGGATTACCTCAGGTGTGGTAACGTTGGGTTGGGTGACCGGGGGAGGAACGACGACAGGTAAGGTCACGTTTGTGTTGCCTCCGCCGCTTAGCGGAGGTGTTACGCCCTCCGATGTATTTCCGTTATTGGTCTGGTTGTTGTTCGTCACCGGAGGCGGCATCGGAGGAGGCATCGTGGTATTCGTTTGATTATTTCCGGGGTTCGTAACCGGAGGAGGCATCGTTGTATTCGTCTGGTTATTCCCAGGAGAAGTGATCGGAGGAGGCATCGTGGAGTTCGTCTGATTGTTACCGGCTGGAGGAAGAGTGAGCGGGGGAGGTGTCATCGTTGACGGGAAAAGACAGCAACAGAAGGCTTGTGCATTGGTGACAAACTTGGCGGCGAACTTTTGACAGGCTCTGCGTCGGCCATGTCAGCTGAGTCCTGGATCGATCTGAACGTTACGTACGGGTTCTCTGCGACGGTCCCGTTCGCAAAGCGAGAGCAGAACTCTTTTGCTATCGGAAGACTTGCAAGTGGAGCGAGGGTTTTCTTCAAGACGGTCGGGCATGTCGAGCATTGGCTCGTGTTGTTGGCGGCTCGTTCTTCAAGATCAGAGAGAACCTCCACAGGAAGCGACTCCGGAGGACTGGCGTCTCGCTCCTCGAGATCTGAGAGTGCGTCGATAGTAAGTGAGTCTGGGTTCGATAGTGGCAGTGCGTCTGGAGATCTTGCGAGCATTTCCAGGGCAAGTGGCTTTGCATTGGCATTGGCATTGGCAAGTGCAACAAGGGCATTGATTGCAAACAGGAGAAGTGTCGGTGACCGCATGGTGAAGTTGCGACGTATTGAAGGGACGAGAGAAGGGTGAAGAAGAGTGTGCTGGTTTTGAGGGGGATTGAGCTCCAGATGAACTTGATGAATCGCTCACCGCTCGAAAGTCCCACCATCCTAGGGTTTTTCTCCACTGAAGAGCACTGACAAGCTTGGCGACCCGTAAGGATCAATAATCGAAACGAGCGGACGCTCCGACTACGTTTGTCGTTAGAATGCGTTCGTGCCCCAGGCGAGGTGGACTCCACAAGCCATGGAGGCCGCTGATGTTTTCGCACTGGCATCGTCAAAGATGGACTAACAAGAAGTCAGAATAAGCCATCTTCCAACGTATTGAGGTCTTATCGTGTCCAGATCGCATGTATGACCATATTTTTCTGTAGGAAAAGCCATGGCTGAGAGTTCCACGAGGCCGCAGACGGCCACAAGGCTGCGTGGACAGCTGCAAGGGAGGTCGCAACCGGAGTTCCTCAGCTCGAGACCCTTCTCCAGACGCCACGAGAGAATGAAGAAGAGATAGTTTCTCTTGGCCATAAATGTTTCAGCACAGATGTGTGCGCAAGCGATGAAGAGGAGGTGAAGTCAGAGCTGCAGCTGCCGCCACAAATTCTCCGGAGCTGTGCGCCAAACCAATCGTCATCACAGCCAGCTCTCGGCGCGCAGGCCGATGTGGCTGCCGCCCATCGTTGACTCCGACGGTGGTGTGACTGAGCCCAAATCATCCTCCATGGCCAAGAGAGAGGGGCGGCCACCACGTGCTGCTCAGCATGCGGACTTCGAGTGATCAGCCTGGTGCCTCCTTCGGGCTAGTATAGTGGGCAGAGCTGTCTTGCCGAGCTGGAATGACAGCGTTGACTCATTTGCTGCTGGGAGAGCTTTGTAAGATTCTTGCGCTTGAGATGTACCCGCTGTGGTCGATATGTCAGACATCGGTCGACGTCAAATGCCATCGAAGTTTGATGATCAGCAAGCCGCGCCACGCTTGCAGGCTGATGTGCTGAGCGAGTTCAACAGACTCGAGATCTCAGAGCCGAATGAGAAACTTCGAGACCCATTCGTCAACAGCCGTTCAGATCAGCTTCTGCAACCCTCTTCATCTCTGCCCGTGATTGGCGAGTTATCGTTGGCCGATTCGACGTTCTTGCTGGTTGCGAAGTTGCTTTCCTGATTTGTTGTACCACCGCAGCCAACAGCACCCCACTGGCGTCAGTGGTTCGCTTGGTCCAATGCTGTTACGCCGAGGAAATGTTGAAGATTGTCGGAGAGAAAGCTGCAAGGCTCCTCGCTCCTCCGAGTAGGGCTCTGATTTGAGCTATGTAGCCATTGCCCGTACCTGGTACTGTGTTGCCTCGATTGACCTGATTCGAGCTTCTCCATTTCGTCGAGTCTCTTTCCAGACTTTGGCAGCCCTCCTAGGCCGAGATTCATGCAGTACTCCCGCTGCGGCTTGGTCTCCGCCTGAAGCCAGCCGTGCGTGGCCCAGGAACCGTCAAGGCTGAGTAACCATTCGGCACATCGGGAGACCCTGGCGGGAAAGGCTGCTGTGCATGAGGTGGTTCCACCTAGTGAGTCGATGTCGCTTCTATGCATGGGAGTGACGAATGCAGCGATCCATGAATATATTTTCACGAATCCTGAAGGCCGAGGCTGTATGTCTGTCGGTAGTGGCGTAACGGCATCCTTTTGACTCGTTCTCCAGAGGAAAGCCTTACGCCTCGACGGCTATGTCTTTCTGCCTAGCTTTAAAGCAGTCGTCTGAGGCTTTCCGGTCTCATCGATCCACACCCCACTTGTCCGAGATGAGGCGAGACGATTGACCTCGGAGTCATTATTGGAGTCCTACGACTATTGCGTGAACTGGCGTCGTCATTCTCTGCTAGTCAGACAGGGGCGTCGACCTTGTGGTCATCAACCACGGATAAAAGATGTCTCGTGGACCTGAAAGAATGGATTTTTCGTGATTGGCTGGCACAAGACAATCGAAATGCTTGCGGGACGTTCAACCTCATTGAAATTCATGAGTGAGAGAATGTTGCCTTCTGTGTAGGCCGATGTGCTCAAAATCGAGAGGGACATGCTGGAATAGAAAGTTGTCAACGTCAGAGACACATTCCTCGGGCAGCATCAAGTACAGTCCTGGTTCGGGTTGTTCATAGACGGTCGCGGTCTATGATTTGCCCCAGGGAGCCGCCATCATCGTTGATTGCGAAATGGATGTCCTTTAGTGTTGAATCTACGCAGTCCATCAGCACTACAAGTCAACCAGATAACAGCAAGCTACTCACACAAAGTCGTCCAAACTGACCAGACTCGGATCCGAGAACGTCAAATACAGATACTTCAGCGTCTCGGCAAAGTAATAGCTGCACTCATCAGCACCCACGCAATCGTACACACAACGAACATACCTAGGCAAATCCGGAAACTGGCCCCCACCATCGGGTTGCGTAACGTCATACAGACTGGACATAGCCACAGGTGGACGGTTTCCGTCGGCAATAATGTTTTGAAACACCTCCCAATTATACCCCTGCCACTTCTTATCCCCCGTAATTCTCCACGCATAGAACATGCTCTCAATAGGTTCCGGGTACAAGGTATATAACCCTCCCCAAGCATCCTCTTGGATAAAATATCCGTTCTTCTCGTAAAAATCCCGAGCTGCTATGGCTGTGCTCCCGTTGCCGTTATATTCGGCTTCGTACGCGAGGTCGTCGGGGCCGTACCAGCCGTAGTACAGCGGATTGAGGCCAGATTCAGTAGTGTTGTAGAAGGCGTGACAGCTATCTGTGACCGCGAGGCCGAGCTCAAGGAAGTCGCTGCGGCTCAAGTAGGCTCCGCCGAGGAGCATGTTCCCGCCGGCGAAACATGTATTATCGTCGGCTTCGTAGGTTGGGTTACCGGTGTAGTTGAGCGTTTGGAGGAAGGTGAGTTGGGGGAAGCCGTAGGGGTGGACTGCGAGGTGTTTGGAGGTGGATTCGACGGCGGATGTCCAGAAGGATTGGTATTGAGAGGCGTATTGTTGTGTTGGGTCGTAGACGACGGATTTGATGAGGTATTCGAGGAAGCTGTCGATGCCGCTTTGCCAACCTACAAAGAGTGGCGGACGGTCAGTTGGACGGCGTGCAACGAGTCTTGATGTGGGAAAGTCGTACCAGCAAGCTCATTTGTGAACATCCCAGTATTCATGTCAACATGACTACCAACCAGTCCGGGATAAATCGGCGCTGGTTGGGGATTGATCAGGTATGATTCGGACTTGTCAGCCAATTGACGGTAGCTCTCATCTCCTGCAGGTGGTTAGGTGGCCGGCATTAGCTCTTGAATTAATGACCCTGAATGACATGTCTCCCTCACCCGTTAGGTCAGAGAGTCGATGATATTACAGAATGATTGTACCGTAGGTAGCAGTGTTGTCATATCCGGCGAAACCTGTTCGAGATGTTGTATTCAGCCAGACATACGGCAAGCCGGTGGATGTGTTAAAGATTGGGGAGATGAAGTCGGCAAGACTCTTTGCGCCCGCGAGTAATACATTGACTTGAGTCTTGTTGTATTCGTCGGCGTATGGAACCTGACATAGCGTTAGCAAGTGGGTGTCAGCTTTGACCTCTTGCACACTTACAGTCCCAGAAGTGATCAAATCATACGCACTCAACAATCCCCCGATCAGACGAATCGTAGTGTCAAAGCCAGTGATCTGAGGACTTGTCGTAGTGCTGAAGTTCTGCGCCGCAATCCACTGCAGCTGGGTCTGCACAATCTCTTTCAAGCCCATCACGATGGCGGTGTCGATGCCATCAATGATTATCAGACCCCAGCCGCCAGAGCCTCCTCCGCCAGTCATGGCCAAGGGATTGAAAGAGTCGTTGCCAAAGGCATGTTGGGCGTATGCGTTCCAAGAGTCGACGTGTGCTTGCTAGATGCCATGTATCAGATCCCGGTAACGATGGTTTGAAAGCGATGATCTGGCATACCTTGACAGCTTCTGCTCGAGTGGCATTGCCTTGCAAGCCGGAATGCTGGATCTGAAGAGCAGCATCCCGATTGGTCGGATTTGATTTGGTCGCAGTTGTGGTCAGGGCGTTGACACAGGCGGCCAGGGGGAGCAATGCATTCTTCAACGATCTCATGGTTTGGGATGCGCTCGATCGATATTGTTGAGGGGCTGCTCGGGGTGAAGAAGCACTGTGTGTAGGCAGAACTTCGACCGGCGTTCCCAGCCAAGATATTCTTCAGATCAGAAGGCTCACTCTGCACAAATGCATGGGGGTAAGCAGTATGCAAGAGCGGCCAAGCACCCATCGGGATGTGGAAGCTCGCAGGTGATGCATCTCGTTTATCCGACACCTGCATGACCATTACACCGGTTGGTTGTAGTGGCACAGATCCCCTGATCGCCAAAATCCTACCGCTCCACTCCAAAAGTGTAATCCCTAGTCTGTTTTCTCTGGCGCTACAGCTGCCTTTTCGAAAATCGTAGTCAGCAACATGCGCGGGCGTACTGTGTTCGTTTGCCTGGCCTCGGCGAAGAATCCAGTGAGGACGCCTGCGTCGACTTCGAAAGTTTTGATCTCACGACCCCATCAGCCACTCGTCCGAGAAAAGATGAGCTGACTGTCCTCGCTCGGGTGGATCCCAAACAAGAATCTTTCGCACGAATCTCAAAAACTTCGTCTTCTCATCTCCTCCAGGTATAGACGTGAAGAAGTCTTCCAACGTGGCCGGCATGACAGGCGGGTCTGCGATCCAATTGCCCGCTTCGTCGAAGAACGACTTGATCACTGGATTGCTGCTTTGCTGAATCATCCATAGAGGCGGAGGTCCCATGTAGCTCATATATTGTGCCAGAGCCAGTGGCAGAACGTACTGATTGTGTACTTTGTCGATTGGGCTGAAGAGGTTCTTGCCTTCGAGTAGCTCCAGAGCCTGCAAGTCATCAGTGGTATACCAAAACATCTGGTCTCACTGTAGGGTCTTACCATGATACCGATGGACCACACATCGACCTGTGCGTCCCAAGGAAGACCCATCAATACTTCTGGGGCTCGATGTGTGTCCGGCATCCACCAGTCGTCGTTGGTGACATTCGATGATCGTGCGGAGCCGAAGTCAGTCAGCACGGGATCGCAGCTAAGTTCAAGCATCGAGACTGGCTCGCCGCGAGACGGGTATATTGGGTAGTCTTTATCATAGACGGGTATGCTTGGACTGGTCGCTTCTGCTTCTTCGATCCTTCGCAAGCCTGAGTCGTCGCTCAATTCCATCAGAACGTTCTGGGCGGTAATCTCTGCATTTAGAATCAGTACAAAGACTCACTTCCTTGAAGGTGGCACTAACCAGTATGTATGGTATCGCAGTCACAGAAAAGCCAGTTGATACATCCCAGCAAGCGCTGCACAACATGCTTAACGATTTGCACGGGTACTCTGCCCTCCGGAAACATACTCAGAAGTGTCGATAAACTACAGCCCTGCGGTGGCAAGACTACGCAACCGTGAAGTCCACAGGGCCCGTCAACTTCGAAAATATCGTCAGCCATCCGAGCATACTTGGATCCAGGATGCTTTTGAGGGCACGCGGTCAGGTGCCGAAGGGTCTTGATTTCATTGAGAATCGGCGAAGCCGCGAAATCATCTTTGACGAACACTTTCACAGAAGCGTATCGCCCGGGGTTCCTAAAACAGTCAGTTTTGTAAGATGGAGGCCAACGTAAACACGATCCCTTACTCCTGATCCCGAGCAAGCCAGACGGTAGAGTAGGCCCCGAAGCCAAGCTTTGCGATGATTCGATACCGATCGTTCAGCACTTCGCCAATGCGCATCGGATAGTAAGTTCTTGACGAGTACTTCGGCAGCAGTTGCTCTTCAACTGGGCGAGAGAAGTGCGATTGGCCAAAATCCCGCCTCCGAGGCCAAGCGAGGCAAAGACGAGCTCTTGAGATGGGGCAATGCATGCGGAGCGTGGAAATGGCGCTGATGGCGCTGATCGTGATGTTGATGGAGCGTCGAGGGAATGGTGTCGGGTTGGATGCGATGTGATCTCAGGGCTCAGGTCGCAGGAGCACGCTAGACTCGTTTCGACCTGACTTGTCTCAGGCAGGGAGAGGTGTTGTCGAGGCAGAAAACACCAAGATTCGGGAGTGTTACTGGAGACAATCATTCCGATGATCTACATAGTAGAGCTGCTGCTAAACCTGCTACTTCTAGTACAATCGTAGACATGCGGAGCACAAGACTTACGTATGAATCCAGCTTCATCTCCGCCGACGTGGAAGCAGTAAGGAACGGAACGCAGATTTGATCGAGCGGGAAGTTGGGCTAGGAAGACTACACTCAATTTTCATCTGCCAATGCCCAGATTTTGGCTGCTTGACTAGATGCCTTTCCCACCATCAATAACCAAATTCTGTCCCGTAACAAACCTCCCCTCATCACTGCTCAAATACAACGCCATATTCGCCACATCCTACATTCACAAATTAGCCTGCCGACCCACCACTCAAATCAAGGATAGCAATAGACTCACCACCGGATCCGTCAACCGCCCCAACGGCACCGCCTCCACGAACCCCTTCACATTCTCCTCCGTATGCGGCACACCGACAAACTGCTCAAAAAGTCCCGTCCCACTAAGCAAAGGCGCAATGGCGTTGACACGGATTTGGTCCGGGCCGAATTCGGCGGCGAGCGCTTTGGAGGCGTTTGTCACGGCGGCTTTGGAGGCGTTGTACCAGACTAGTCCTGCAAGGAGCGAGTTAGAAACGGTGGGGCTTTGGGGGACTGGGGGTGAGGTGGGTGGGGGTGTTGGAGGGAAGGGAGTTGAGGTTACCAGGTCTCGGACGCTCGGATCCAATCGAGGAGATGTTGATGATGGAGCCGCCGCCTGCGCGACGCAGGGAGGGGATCACGGCGGGGATGGAGTGGTAGATGGATTTGACGTTGATGTCGAAGACGCGGTCGAATTCCGTCCTATCACTCCAACATCATCAGCATGTGAGTGTGAGTGGAAGGGGAATGTGGGTGGGAGTCGGACGGACCCAGTGACTTCGAGCGTGGGTTTGTTTTTGTACGCCCAGCCGGCATTATTGATGAGGATGTCGAGGCGGCCGAATCTGGAGAATCATCAATCAGCCCTCGAATCAGGAAGTGCATTGTAGGAGGTGGTGATACTTCTTCTCAACCTCCTCAACAGCACTCTTCCATTCACTCTCGCTCGTGACATCGAATTTCATGACGTGCGTGTGGTCCTACATGATTCTGGAATCAGCATCAAAAAGGACGTCACGTCTCTCGAACGAGCTTGACTAGAGGTTCAGAGAGACAACACATACTGCCTTCCCGATCTTCTCCGCCGTCTCCTTGGCACCAGCTTCGTTCACATCGCTAACGAGGACTTTGCAGCCTTCGGAGACGAAGCGGGTGGCGATGGCTCTGCCGAAGCCGGAGCCGGCTCCTGTGAGAGATCTGATCAGCTGCTGAATAGAGGGGATTCGATCTTGTGTTGGAGGTTGCAGTGTGTACCCGTCACGAGAGCGACTTTGTTCGCGAGGCGGCCGACGGATGACATGTTGGCTGATGAGGTTTTCGGAAGACTTGATCTCGTCGGATCGGCTCAGCTCCTGGCGTTCAGAAACGGGTAGTTGCTTTTTGACTCCTGCTCGATTGCGGCGTTGAGACTCTTCCGGTTGGGAATGGCTGATGGCGTCCGATGTGTCTTCCTCGATCAATTTGGCGAAGCAGTTTGGGAGACTTGAGAGGTACTTTGCAGTCCGAGGAGTACCAGTCTCGAAATGCAACACCTGGATGTCCAAGAGGTGATGTCGATATGTGGGTACTTGGGTACTTCCAACCTCGGCAATGCACGCCGCAACTCTCCCACTATCTTCCAAACCCACCTCTTTGAGAGATTGCGAAGCGCACCTGCTTCTGGAGAAACTCCGAAGACTTCACAGGCGACGGTTTCGTCGACTTTCTCATCAACATGCATAGGAAGAGGATAGAGAGATCGAGATACGAAATGACAGTCTTCAGAATCGAGACCGGGAATAAGAGAAAGGACGGAAGATTCTGAGAATGGGAATAGACTAACCAGATAGCGTATTTCTTGACCGTGACATGCATCCTGGAGATTTCTCGAATCCGAGAAGGTGCGATATGGATGTTACTCCATGGCGACAAGTCGCAGAGGACATCGGAGTGAGAGAAGTAGATCGCACAGCTGTGATGACTACCCGCCGTCGAGAATGGTAAATCGTTTGTGTGCTGATGAGGTATTCGCATGGGCACAGAGCCTCAACCTGGACCGGGAATCCTGTTGAGCATGGGCTTGTGTCGAGGGCTGGATTCATCTAAAGCCCTATGGACGGCGACATTGATAAAGTTGGAGGCGATGCTCGTGCCGGACGCTAGAAGGCTGAGATTTCTCTTCGTAGAACGAGCTCGACTTGGCGCTGTATGGTAGTCTTGTCGTGATCTCACTCCACACAATCAGTGGGAATACATCTCATGTTGTCCTTCCTTACCGCTCCTTGATCATCTGCTCGCTCTCCTGGTACCTCATCCAGGTCGCATCCCTTGGCAGGTCAGCGTCGAGGCACCATCAAGTCCTGCCAACACATCATCAAGGAACAAGCAACTCCATGTTTCAACTTCGATGCGCAGTGAGAGCTTCGAGCTTACTTATGGCCACGCAATCTTCACGCTCCACCACAGCTGAAAGGTGGTACAGACAACGTGGCCTGCATGTGGGATCCTCAGCTGCGTGCGTACATCTTTCATGCTGTGCGACTAGTGACGAGTAGGCAGCGTAGGTGGAGTGATCGAGGCCAAGGCTGGGGAAGTTGCGTACGATGCTGGTAAGATGAGATCAGAAGAACCAAGTTTTCCACTTTCCAGCACGACGTTGCAGTCGTTCCTGCGGAGATGTGGAGGGTGAAACAGGCCAGGACCATCGGAGATTTCTCCACGAGCCGAAAGACCGACGGGCGAGGATATGGCTGTGGCGATGCGTGCGGTGGTTGATCAGGTCAGGTCAGGCACAGACGACATCTCTCTGTAGGCGATGCTCAAGTCGAAAAAAAGCTCCAGATGTTGGCTCCGAATGATCGACAGAGGCTCTGCAATGGATCAGGCCAGCCTTATGCGCCAGGCGTGCAATAGCTGAGATAGCGACTGTGAGAGTGGAGGCACTGCCTCGTCTAGCATGATCCTGTAGGCGTATGCGCGGATAGCATTAGATGAGTGCGCATAGCTGACTCCCTGTAATAGAAGAGGCGGTAGGAAGTAGGTACAATGGACATTGTTTCAAGTTCCTGCTCCCCGCAGATGTCCGAGATGTGGTTGTGATGACGGTGCCTGAGGCTGGCGAGATGCGAGATGATGGTTTTGGTGGATGTGGATGGGAGGAAGCCGGAGGTTGGCTGGAGGAGCCGGAGAGCTGAAAGAATAGGCTTGGCGGTAGCAATATACGATAAGATTCAATCAATGTTGATGTGGTGTTTGTGGTACGAGCTGTGACGAAGTGCGAGAGGATCAAGTGAAGTTTCAACACGAAGAAGTGGAGACTTCTTGCTTCGTCGACCTCATCGACGCTACCGCATCCAGCTAGTGTGAATTGATGCCAAGCGCGGAGAGTCGGGAAGGTTTCGGAGAAGCGTTGGAGAACCGCAACCCAAAATAACCTCGTCCTCTTCCACACAACATCATTCAGCCTCTTGTTTTGGGATGCTTCTGTCGCTGGTCCTGCAGTGCGCCGGACGATCCTCCACAGCATACGCGCAGATGCAGTTCCTGGTCCTGCGAGCCGGCATGACGCGTATTCTCCGACGCTGTCATGCTGGATGTCGCCCACAGCCTCTTCTGTAACAGCATGGCAGGAAACGTGCCGCAAGACGGGGCCTATATGAATCGTTGGCCTCGCTGATTCCGTTTCGATTCCTGGCATCTCTCTTCTCCCAGCATTTCCTACTCCTCCCATACCCATACCCACTCACCGCAGCAGCAGCTCTTCACCATGAAGCAGGTCTTCGCAGCCACCGCCCTCCTCTCCTCGCTCGCCGCCGCCAGCCCGCAATGGGGCAACCCGAACGGCAACAACAATAACGGCAACAGTGGCGGCAACTGGGGTAATGGCGGGCCTTTCGCTGCCTTCCCATCCTGCGTCTCGTCCTGCCGCGATCAGTTCAAGAACCAAGACTGGAACAACGCCGACTCGCTCTGCGGCAACACCGACACCGTCAACAACCTCAACAACTGTGTGAATCAGTCCCAATGCAGCGATCAAGAGAAGAACGACGTCCGCCAAGCCGTTGCTCAGCTGTGCGCCAACGCCGGTGCCACCATCACCGCCGCGCCTTTCGCCAGCTACAGCGTGACGAGCGGTAAGTGGATATACACGGACAACGTGCCCCAGCAGTGGAGCTCGTGGGCGAGTGCCAATGGCGTCTCCAACTGGCCGACGGCTACCTCAGAGTGGCAGTCATGGGCCAGCGCCAACGGCCTCCCCACAGAGACTGGCTCCTGGGGCGCCTGGGCATCTGCACACCGCGGCGGCTGGGGAGGACCTCCAGGTCCCTGGGCAACCGGCGGCGAGTGGTCCAGCGCCGCCAGCCAGTTCTCCTCCTGGACCTCCGCCAACACCATCACCTCCCTCCCCACCGCAGCCTCTCAGTGGCAGTCCTTCACCTCCGCATACCCTCTCCCCTCCGGCCTGTCTTCGTTCGGCGACTGGGCCAGTGCTAACGGCTTCCCAGGCGGCTCTGCCTGGCCGACGCAATGGACCACCAACTCTGCCTGGGCTTCGGCTGTCAGTGCCTGGGGCGGCAACACCAACGGCGGACCTGGCGGACCTATGGGCTGGCATGGACCTGGAAATGGTGGAATGGGTCCTTTCGGTCCTGGTGGCCCTGGCGGCAATGGTTGGGGTTCGGGTCCTTGGGCTAGCAGCGGTGCTTGGACGAGTGGTCCTTGGACTAGCTGGTGGGGTACTGATGGCTGCCCGGCCAGCACTTGGAGTGGTAAGAATCATCACCTCCATCATTCGCATACGCAAAGCTAACAATATTCTAGGCTGGACCGACGGCCCCTGGTCCACGAACGCCCCCTGGACGACCTGGTCCGGCTGCGTGGCCACCACCACCGCCTCGCAAGTCTTCACCACGACGGCGGTCTCCAGCGGCAACACCATCACCGACGTCTCGACCTCTTTCGGCGTCCAGGTCGCTGAGCAGACGAACGATCTGTCTGCCACGACTGTCAGCACGACAAACTCGGATTCCGGCGCCATGCCGACGAATATGGCTTTTGCTGGATCGGCTGCCGGTATGATCGGTGTCGTCGCTGGCGCTCTTCTGCTGTAAGCAGAGAGTGAAGAACGAGAGATTGTGGATGTGTGATGAGTAGAGATGGGGTGTTGGTGTCAACGGTACGAGAACGATCTAATGGCTTTGATTTTGTCTTAGGAATACCCCATGGGCCTCTCAAAATGGATGTTCGATTTGACCTTCTCGATGATGACTGGGAATTTCTTGCCACATACTTTCTTCATTTGTTATGATATGACGGAAGATTTTGCGTGCTGTTTCCTTCCGCGTTGTCCACTTGTGGTGCGAATATCGCTCTTGGCTTCTCTAGTTCAACGTCACCTCCTCTCAGACACAGGTCCTTTGGTCGACACTCTGCACACTCGACTTACTTATTCGACGTCGACCGAGCAGCAGAGACCCTTCAGGTTTCCCGGCGAGCCTGTCGCCATACATCCCTCTTCGCGGGCATCCTCTTTCGAGGTCAGCTCGAGCTCCCGATATCGCCTCAAGCCGGCGCCGCACAGACATGTCACATCTGCGTCGATAATATGCCCTGACTCGCCGTTGGTACAATGCTCGCTGCTGGCCTTGCTGTGTGCGCCTAGACGAGTGGCCTAGCCAATCTGGCTGGAAATTCGCTGGCAGCACGACATCACGCGATGCGAAGAAGCGGCACTTCAACCGCCGGGTCCTCATGCCTTTTGAGATTCGCTGCTGCCATCTTTGCACGGATTCTGGCATCGAGAACTCGACGACTGGGCTTGACTACCTCTCGCAGTGTTACCAGGCTCGTTGCCCATCCACTGCCCCTGAGGTCAACAGCTCCCGCAATCTGTCGACATTAATCTCTTCTACTCTCGAGTGATCAGACTTCAGATCGTACGCCGAAAGTGGAGTACCATGCTTCTTTTATCTATTCGACGAACCCGGCGTCAAAGAATTGCAGCGGACGAGGTTGTCTTTCTCCTCACGAGCCATCTCTTATCTCGGGGAAACTTGGAAACGACCACGGTTCAAGATCGACATCTTCAGCTCCCGAACATGTTCTTCTGTCCGCATGGCGTGCTGCCGAAAGCTTCCATGGAGCTTCTCTATACAGCAAAGCTTCAAGCTAAGAAAGAAGCTTGAAGCCAAAGCATCTATACCTTCCGGATCTGGACCACAGCTACGCAGATAACCAGATATCTGTGTCACCCTCCGCGGATCAAGCAATGTGCAAAGTGACCGAGAGAGCCAAGTTGGTGCCAACCGATGCTTGAGCTGCTTGTTTGCGAGCTCTTCGAATCCTCCCAGGCCTGGCGGGTGTCAAGCAGCGGGAGAGCTATTCGAGCTACCACCCCCTCCATCGGGTCCTTCACAGTCGAACGTGGAAGGCTGAAGCTTAATGCGAATCTGCCTGCCTACTTCATACATCAGAGGAGTAGATCCCTGGAGCCTTCTACAGCTCCACGTTCCGCAGAAAGACCAGCTGATGAACCTTCCATTGCAGTTTCCATTCCTGATCAGATGTCGCCGAGTGCAACCGAGGCTGAATGCGGTTCACCATCGACTCGACAAGATCTATTAGATAAAGATGCAGCGTGGGGTGCGACATTGCTGTGCAACAGTGTGACAGCACAATCTCCTATTGGACTCTCCGACAGCCATGGCAGCTTTGGAAGCCTTTCGCCTGTCTGCAACATGATTGACAAACAACGCCGTTGAAGTATCAAGCTCGTCTAACGACGGCTAGGTACGGATGCCATGCTGCAAGATAACCTGGTTCAGCTACAGCCTACAACGACCTTCTACTCTGGTACTTGGTGTCTCGAAATGCAGCAGAATGGCCTGCACCAACACAGAAACTTGGTCAAGAAGTGGCAGCTGGACGAGATACCTCCTGCGAAGCTGTGAAGATAAATTGGAGAGGCATTCGCCACCTTGATCGAGCAATAGCTCCAATACCACAACCATACCTTTGGATTGGGTAGAACGCAACTCAGCAACCTTTCCAGTTCGCTTCCATTTTATCAAGATGTTCTTCAGCACCCTCGCGGTGCCGCTGCTCTTTGGCCTCCAAGCCTGGGCAGCACCAACCCTCCCACCAGATCTTGGCCCACTCACCCTCTTCAGCAAGCTCGACGCTTTGCCCTTTCAATGGACCAAGGTCTCCGGCAAATCCACCAAAGGCGCCAACCTCGACGTCAAGATCGGCCTCAAGCAGTCCAACATCGAGGGTCTCCAGTCAAGACTGATGGAAATCGCCACACCGGGTAACGCTGACTACGGAAACTGGCTTTCTAAGGAAGAAATCGATTCTTATGTTGCGCCGAGCAAAGTCGATGTTGATTTGGTCAAGACTTGGCTTGCTTTGTATGGAATTACGCATGTGACGAGTCCGACGAGTGACTGGCTTGCTTTTTCGGCTCCTGTGGAGACTATGGAGACGATGTTGGGGACGACTTATGATTTTTATGAGCATCCTTCGAGGAATGTTCCTATTCCACGCACGCTACAAGTGAGTAAGGATTGGGCCCGTGATGAATATAGCTGACAATGCATATTCAGTACTCCGTCCCTCTCCTCCTGCACCCGTTGATCGACATGATCACCCCAACCACAGCATTCTACCGCAATGTATCTCCTCAAAAAGCCACCGCAGAAGCCAAACGCGAAGCCGCCCGCATCGAAAAGCGGGCATCTTGCTCCGGCACAACGATCACCCCGTCGTGCCTCTACAGCCTGTACAACGTCACATACACCAGCAAAGGCAGCCAGAGAGTCGCTACGACCGAGCTCATTGAGGTCGGTGCCGTACACTCCGACTACGCCTCTTTCGGCAAGCAATTCGCCCTCTCCACCCTCAAGGACTTCACCGACGTCTCTGTTTCGGGTGGCAGCAATCCCGGGACCAACGCTCAAGAGGGAACGCTCGAGGGAAATCTCGACACGCAGTACATGGGCGCCATCGCTCGGTCTTTCGTCGCAAACCAATACCTCGATCTCGGACCCAGTGGGACCAGCGACGAGGATTTCGCGGACGAGTTGGCAAATCTTGCATCCTATCTCACTTCCACCAGCACACCTCCCAGCGTTGTCTCAACATCGTATGCCGGCGAGGAACAGGGCTTCGATACCTCGTACATGACCCGTGTCTGTAACGAGTTCTCCAAAGCCGGCGCTGCGGGGATCTCGATCTTCTTTTCCAGTGGTGATCATGGGGTTGGTGGGAATGGAGAGTCGAGCTGTAATAATGGGTTTTATGCGCTTTGGCCGGCGGTTTGTCCTTATACTACTGCGGTACGTCACCACTCTCCCCTTTCCAACGCTCCTAGGGACTGACACAATTCGGTATGCATAGGTCGGAGGCACACAGTTCACCTCCGGCAACGAAGTCGTCGCCAACGCCCCCGTCTCCGGCGGCACCTTCACCCCCGGCGGTGGTTTCTCGAACGCATTCTCTCGTCCTTCGTATCAATCGAGCCAGGTCTCGAAGTACATCTCTTCGCTGAATGGACAGTATAATGGATACTACAACTCCAACGGTCGCGGCTATGTACGTCCCAATCCCCTCCTCCCCACTCCCATGCTCCCACGTACTGATCATGCGCTTGACAGCCGGACATAACCCTCGCCAGCGTCAACTACCAAATCGTCGACGGCGGCGCAACGGAAGGCGTCGACGGGACCTCTGCCTCATCTCCCGCTTGGGCGGCTCTCGTCTCTCTTCTCAACGACTACAGAAACTCTCAAGGGAGGGGAACGTTGGGTTTTATTAACCCGCTGCTGTATTCGGGGAATGTTACCACTGCGCTCAGGGATGTGACGAGTGGGAGTAATAGCGGGTGTAATTCGAATGGGTTTCCGGCGAAGAGTGGTTGGGATGCGGCGAGTGGATTGGGGAGTATTAACTTTGGGAAGTTTATGGGGCTTGTTTAGACGAGCTGGATGGAGGAGGAAAGGTCTTCGGCCGAGGACAATGCTACAATGAATGACTAGAAGAGAATGTATGAAGGACGATGGAGGAGATTCAGTGCTGCACGAAGGGCAATGGTGCTAACGGCAACGTTGGATATCGCTGGAGACTTTCTCGAAACCAATGCTTCGTAACACCTGCAGCCGTATGACCTGCTTTACTACAATCCCCTGCTACGCGGATCTTACGACAATGCTAGAACTTAGCATCCATAGTGAGAGGCCCTCCGAAGTACGCTGCTCTACCACATAGAAGTAGTCTGAACCGAACGAGCTTTGAGGTTGCTCGAGGTTCAATAGCAACTCAGTCCAATCGAATTTTGAATTTCGCATTTCCACTGTTCGCTTCAGATTTCTCTCTCTCTCCCTCTTCCCTTTCCCTTGCCCCCTCTGCAGCATCTTCACCTCCACATTCCCTTCACAACCATCTGTTGCACCTTGCCCTTTTCACTCATCCTCGTTATCTGGAGTACCACCTGCGCCCAACCACCGCTCGATCCGCGCATCGTTTGGCTCCCGCGCTCGCGCGTTGTCTCCTTGGAGTTGCTGTAGGGTGAAGCCATGTGGGCCTTGAGCAGGTGCTGCGTTGGTCGTGTGGAGGTTGCCGGTGGGATTCATTCTCAATGTGGAGTCGACTTGGCTTCGTGGCGTTGCTGGAGGTGCGTGCAGGGGACCGTATGGGGGAGGCTGGTATGCTGGAGGCGGCGCAAGAGGTGCCATCGGTTGACGAGCAGCAGGAGGGAAAGCGTTCTGTGCCGGAGGCGCGCCGTGTGTTGGTGGAAAGAGACCAGCTGCTGCCGGAGGCTGCGCAAAGGCGGGAGGAGGTGCAACTGGGTGAAGACCAGCAGGAGGGAACGCGTTCTGTACAGGCGCTTGCGGTGGTGGTGGTGGTGGAGGATACGGCCAAGGCACCCCAACATCCGGCCTCGGCGGCAAAGGGTTCCGCAAAAGCGCATTCGCAGCACCCACGACCGGCAATGTCCCAGGCCCAGGTCTCGGCTGCGTCCTCTCCGCGCGCGAGATTCTTCTTCTGTTTCTTCTTCTCTGTCTTGGAGGTGGCGGGGCAGCGGGCGCATTGAGGATCACGTCGCGATAGCGAGTGAAGCCGTACTCATGCTCCAGAACCTCCCAGTAGATGAGGGCGCGGCCGCGTGTTGGGCGCCAGAGGGCGGGCGTGCCGGTCCAGGTGCCGTTGCGCATACCGCGGCTGATGATGCAGAGGGCGCGGATGTGCTGGGCGTCTTGGTCGGCCATGGTTGTTGATGTCGTTGGCCTGGTTGGATGTGGTTTAATGGAGAAGGAGAGGGGAGTTTGAGTAGTGGGGTCTTGTGCGTCGGCGGAGGTTCGGCCAAATTTTGGAGTGGCATGTGATGCCAAGGAATGAGTGAATGTTGAGACTACGCATGTCGGCTTTGCTTCACGAGTCGGGTAAGTCTCTCGTGCCGCTCTACGCTAGTTATATATTTGAATTGCAGAGTGTATAAGAGATTTCGCAGACTACGTTGCAAAAGTCCGGCTATAGAATAGAGAATGTGGATTTGAAATTCGAGAGTAGAGAAACTACATGTACTATACTCGTGTCTTGCTTGCTGCATGCTAATTGAGACGCGATCTACAGAGCTCGCGGACATGCGTCTATGCGCTCTTAGCGTCAATGTGTCGTCTTCCGCTTTCCTGCTTTCAAGACTATAGAGACGAAGAGCAGAGAAGTCAAGGTTTGCCTTCGATTAGTTTGCGTTCTTTCGGAATATTACAAGGAAAGCGTTCTAGGAGATGCAGAAATCAAGAGTAGTCTAATCATACCCTAGCTCACTACAATGTACTGCACGGTCCTGCATAGTACAAAGGGAACATCTTAGAAGACACAATAATGAACACGACCAATATCGCGTCCTTTGCCCCGCCGAGGCTTTTGCACTCCTTTGTTCCTCCTATATCCGGTCTTGTACTCTTTCGCGTATTCTTAGTACAGCGTCGAAGGGATGTCGCCTCTTTAAGCACTTAACAGCTCATCAATCCCTCGTTCTTCTATTATCCAACAAAGAAATGCTGTGTGTCTTGTTCAGTTCGCTCAGCCGAAACTCGTTTCCGCTAATGCAGTTTCTCAACATCCTGCCCGCTCAGTTTCTCGCCTCCATCACCGCCTCCGTGAAGCAGCCCATCAAGTTCTTCGTATGGTAGAGAAACGGAGAAGGCGCATCAGACGGAATCGGCAGTTCAAAGTGAAAACGTCCCGTGACATCAGCAGACGTGATAGTCCGTCCATTCTTCTCTTCGTCCTCTATGAGCATCTCTTGCGCGCGCCAGACGCCGGACAGCGTGTATCCCTTATCTTCCTGGACCTCCAGGCTAGCGAAGTTGCCCTTGGACCGATCACCGGCTTCGACAACGAGAGCCGTGATGGGCGGCTCGGTGAAGGGCGTCTCGTACCACCAAGCTCCGCGGTTCTTTGGCTTGGTGGTGAAGTGCAGCTCGACGTCCGCCACTAGGGTGACTCTGTTTTCGGGGACCTTGACCTGCGTGTGTGTGGACACGATACTCGCGTTGATCGCCGAAAGGCCTTGTGCTTTGCTGCCGATGCGATTTCCGAAACGGAAGTTGATGTGGAGCAAAGGGCACATTCTCAGCTCCGTTGGATGGTATTCTAGGCGTTTGGTTATCGGTGACGGATCGACTGGTTCGCCTTCACGGGACCGCCACATCTTGCGTGAGAGCTTCTTCGAGTCGTTGATGACGAAGTCCCAGTACGGGTGTACGCGCTGGAAGGTGTAGAGTCGGGTAACCGGGAGGTGGAGGAGGATCTGCTCCAGGAGTTCGTAAGTGCCTAGAGCACGGTCGGCTGCTGGGATCTCTTGGGTGTCGTCTTCGGCGGTGAGGGCTGTCTGCTGTTGTTGAGACTTATTTGCCATACTGCGCGTCCTCATGCCGTGCGCCGGCATCCGAGGTGGGGATCGAGCGGTGGTAGAGGCCTGCGTTGCGGAGGTATCGGAGGTGGAGATGAGTGCGCCGTTCGCCGTACTGCGCGTCTGCACTCCCTCGAGAGGTTGAACGGTGTTGGTGGTGGAACGGCGTGCGGCAGGAGTTGATTTGTTGGTTTTGCCGCCTTGATTCAGGCGACTGGGGCGAGCACCTCCACGCGCCATGTTGATGTATGAAGTTTCGTGGATGCCAGTCTGGTCGGAAGCTGGTGGGTAGAGATGGAGAGTGCGAGGTCGAGATTCAGCGCGAAGTCGGTAGTCGGGAAATCCGGCGCACGGGCCGCATTCACATGAAAGTCCCAGCCAGACACCTCGAAGCACGTCACCCCCGCTATCGTCCTACTATCTCGCCGTAGTACTCGCACGCAGCCGCTTCGAGTGATCTAGGACTCGTCACCATGATTAGCTCCGGCACCTTGCGTCTTCAGAACCAGACTAATACCCTCGTTGACGGACGTCTCGACCGATGAAACGTTCCAAGAAACGCTCCATTCCAGGCGGCACCTCAACTCAAACTCTGAGGGAGCAGCTTTGAGATCTGTTTCCTCCAAGCGTGAGCAGTGTCAAAGACACTCGCACCAGCCAGACGCCGCACAACTCCATTCCACAACTTCGTGGCATCACCGTATCTAGTGCAGCGTACCCTTGAAGATATCGAGCTCGGTGACGTTGTTAGTTCTCTTGCCGGGAAGCGACTTCTTGAAAGATATGCCGCTCGGGATCACGATCGTCCAGAAGAAGGGCAGAGGTTGTCGACGATACTAACATGGTAGGCCTTTGTGTCTTCGCGTCGTTGGCCTTGACTTGAGCTTGTTGATCTGTTTCAGGTTCTGCGTGCAGTGAAGCTCTCTTTGCAATGGTATAGAGGTGACTCGTAAAGTATGACGCTACAATTGGGTCTCGAGCAGAGGTGGTCGCTTGCCGTGTCGTTGTAGAGGTTGCTTATCGTGGCTTGCCACCATCGTCCGTAACATCATGCTCTCAATGAGCGAAAAGAACTCCATCTGCAATGGCCTGCGCCAGTACGCAAAGTTCGTGCCCCCATCTATCAGTTATTAAGTGCTCGCCTTCTTGCCTGTAGTTCTCGGTCCTGCTCTTTCCCCAAGTATGCAGACGCCCTCTCATTCTACTTCCAAAGTCCAAACCCGCAGTAGTATCCCATCTCTTCTTGTCGGCGCGACTTGCCTCTTGAGTTTACGTACCGCTGCTTTGCTGCTACAGCGTTCCACCTATTGTCTCCTGTAATCATGTCGAAATCGCCGAGCGAAGTTGTTGAGAAGATGGCGACAGATGCGTGACGAGTTGCTGTAGCCGATCCTCAAGCTATGCTCGGCAAGGTGCAATAGTGGCGATATCGCGAAGGATCTCAGACTTTCGGAATTGACTGTTTGAGGTGCGCGTACAAATACTAGGTAGACGATTTGTTCCTGATACAGGCGCCGGAAGTGGACGCCGAAGGGGCCCGTGGGCGAAGGTTGTTTGACAGCACAACGTGTCGTTGGTGCTGGCCAACTTTCGCGGTGCAGCTGGATGAAGTTGCGCCGTTTGACACGCCACATGGAGTCTTAAGTGTTATGCTCGGTCGCTGATGGAGTTGTCAAAGTTGGCGTTGATCTCCGCGAATCAGTGTCGTATTGATTTGGCGGCAGTGGATTGCAATGCTGAGTGCGAATGGTTGTGACAGAGATGAAGCTGCCTTGAACCTCAGCAGCAGCTGAGCAACCCACGAAGCAATACTTGAAGCCAAAGGACTAGATGAAGATAAATATCTTCAACTATTTATCTTCAACTACAGTACTGAAGAGACGTAGATCAACGTAATTTCACCTAACAGAATATCCATGTCCATCTTTGCGTGTCAACTCCCACCAAGCCTGCCTCAGGCCCCAATCTCCAAACCCCCTTTAAACAGCAGCAGCGGCTTCCCTCCCTCCCACTCCTTCTCTTTCACTCACCCCTCCATCTCCCCTCAACCCCACCTTTCCCAAGTGACTATTATACCCCCATCCAAACCCCTCACTTCCATCAAATCAACCAGCGCGCTTACGCTTCACTCCCGCCAATATGGCTGAGTGGTTTACAAGGTAACTATTCAAACTTTCCTTTACTTTCTCTGCGGTGCGGCATGGCAATGGCGAGCGGTCTCCGGGTTCGATTCCTGTTGAGTTTACTTTTTTGCTTTTGCAGGTGGGCATTTTGGGGTTGGCGAGATTCTTTTTGATCTGGTGGTTTTAGATTTTTTACATTCGATGAAGTTCTTCGATAGACGAAACTAAACCCTCACTTGTATGGTTAGCGTGTACCTAAAGTTAGCCCAGGGAAAGCAGGAATGTCCATCGAGGATGGATACTACGTTCTGGAAGGAGGTACGAAGCTTTGTGTGAGGTTTACCTTTTGCGCATTCTACCGAGTGATTGAGACGACTTTTTCGATCACGAAAGGACACTTCACCTTTTGTTCGACGTGCGATTTGCAGATTTTCAAAATGTCCTTGCAGTTCATTTCTGCTCCTCGCACTGTCTAAAGCGGGACTGGGTACGATCGATACTTCGATGAAACGCTAACCTCTTCGACCATTTCGATTGCCTTAATCTGCAGACTATAGTAGCTGAGCCATCGACTGTCTGAAGGCTAGGCTGAAGGGTTCTTCGGCCAGAGCCCGACGACGACTCTCCACAGCGCAGCACCCAGTCGAACGTATTCGAGCCGTTCTGGAGCTCTACCACTTATGCTACTTGCAGCGGAGTCTTTTTGAGGGGAAATAGAGTGTCCTTGAGCGCTTTGCAGTGCACATAGTCCGGCAAGCCGGCTGGAATACTTCAATTCGAGAACACGGGAAGAAGCATGGCTGAGTGTGTTATGCCCTGTTCCTATACCCAAGCCCTAGTCGCCCCTCTCGCTCTATTCTGTGCTCTAGTGTATCTTCAACCGCAGTGAAACTTCTCTTGTCTTCTTCATCCGCTTACAGATGTTGCAATGGCTGTGGTCTGGAGTCTGGAAGCTTTGAAGCGATGTCTTTCTCAAAGGGTTGCTGTTTGAAGTGAGGCCCAGAAGACTTTTTCTCGCTCCATTAGAGCTCAAAGATGCCGGGCCAGTAGACCACAGCTTCCACGACGAATGCGGTCAAGAGTGGGATCAGAAATTCCATGAATCGTTTTCGGCAGAAGGATGAGCTGTGAGAGATATGAAAAGCTGGACAGCCGCCTGGTAGGGCTTGGATTGACAGAGAGGGAGCCCGTTCGGGGAGGATTGTTGCGATGGAAGACTCTGGGGTGGACATGAAGGGAAGAGGGTTTCTGAAACTGGATCGCTTGCTATACTTCTGTCGTCAGCCATCAAAGCTACAATCATAGAAACACACTCTTCAGCATTGCAAAGCATCGGCCTTTCTCGTTCAAGGCCTCCACCTGAACCCGGGATGCTTCCAATCCAAATCCTCCACCTCCTTCTGCTCCAAGCCCGCCAACTCAGCATCAACATCCTTCCCTTCCCTCTTCCGATTATCCCAGCCCATCCACCACAGCAACACAACACTCAAAATTAGAATCGTACTACTCGTCGCCAGATTAAGTCCATTGCCAATAGGGAAATCCGGCCCATCGCCCGGCAGGAAAGACCAAGTAGATATCAGACCGCCGATATTTCCCAGCATGACGTTCGTGCCGATGGCGGAGGACCGCGCGGTGTCGGAGACGACGTTGGCGGAGACTTGGGCGTTGCAGAGGGCGCCGAAGGAGAAGGCGCCTACGGCGATGATGAAAGTCGCGCCGTAGCGGGTGGAGGCGTCCGAGGTGGCGAGGAACATGATGTAGCCGATCATCATCAGGGGTGCGGAGGCGATGAAGTAGATGGTGCGTTTGTCGGTTTTGGTCGACAGGAAAGGGATGAGGACTGTGGCGAAAGCGCCGACGACGTAGGGCGGGACGGTGCGGAGTTGTTGGTGCACGACGGTCTGGCGCGGGTAGATTGTCTTGACGATGGTCGGGGCGAAGAAGGCCAGGCCCTGGACGGTGATGTTGTCGAGAAGGAAGATGAAGGAGGTGGCGAGGGTGACGGGGTTGAAGATGCCGTGGAGGAGTTTCTTTTTGTCGATTTTGTCGAGGACCATGGTGGTGCCGACTCGTTCGGACTTGACGCGGGCGATGGCGAGTTCTTTCTCGTCGGGGGTCAGCCAGCGGGCGGTTTCGGGGCGGTCGGTGAGGGTGAGGTAGGCGATGAGGGAGATGCCGATGGTGATGACGCCTTCGATGCCGAAAATCATGCGCCAGGAGGTGAGGCTGCCGAAGGAGTGGAGTTTGAGGATGCCGGAAGCGAGAAGGCCGCCGAATGCACCGGCGAGAGGTGCCATGACGATGTAAAGGGAGAGGCGGAAGGCGAGCTCGCTGCGGCGGTACCAGCGAGACATGTAGTAGGCGATGCCGGGAAGCATGCCGGCTTCGAAGAGGCCGAGCAAGAAGCGGACACCGCAAACTTGAGCCATGTTGTTGACGAAGCCGCATGCGACGGAGAGGATGCCGAAGCCGAGGGAGGTGGATGGAATGAACCAGCCCGGACCCATCCATTTGCAGAGGATGTTGGCGGGGATCTCGAAGATGATGTAGGAGATGTAGAAGACGGAGAGAACGGCGTTGTAGTCTTTGCCCTGGAGGTTGAGTTCTCTCTCCAAGCCGGCAAGTCGAGCGTTTCCTTGGAGATGTTAGAAGTAAGGTGAGTGATGGAGGTGATCTTTCATACCGATGTTGGCTCTGTCTGTGAAGGGTCAGCAGAGTTGTCTGTGATGAAGATGTTCTTGGACTCACCAATGAAGCAGAACAAATACAGCAACGCCACAGTCGGCACAATCATCAGATCAATCTTCCTCCTCAGCTTGGCCTCCGCCTTGGGATCGAACTGCACGAGCGCATGGCCGTAGCTGTCACATCATCAGTGATCGCACTTTCCTCATCCATCATCACCGCCATCATCACTTACATATCAGTCGCATTGTGGCCCCTCTCAGCGACATCATGAACGACGGCATGCTCGGCGGCAGTGGTGGTAGCATGAGGCTTCTCCTGGTCCATGGAGTCGGAAGGCGACATGGCGTGTCGTGAACGCCTGGGGTGAAGATCTCGTTTGCGGAGTAGTCGGCCAGACTAGCGGAGGTGGGAGAAGAAAAGAAGATTGTGGGGTGAGGGATGGGGTGATCTGATGGTATTATGTCCTTCGCTCGTGGTTTGCTGCCTTCCCTATCTCTATCGCCCACGACGAAGATAGAAGGTGCGTGTGTAACTCGACGACCCGAGACGAGATTCCGACGCACTTCAGCGGATGTGGTGCAGGCGGGGGAGAGTGTTGCTTGGACGAGCTAGACACTTGGCGTACAGGGCCAAGAGGAGGAGGATTCGCCGCCCATTCGACTCGTCTGCAGCCGGCTTCTCTTTCTGGTCATGCGCGCTGCTTGGATGCGTCTTGTTCGGCGTGGTCACCGCGTGTGTGCCATGCTCGCCTACACCAAACCCTGGGTCTGGAAGCGCGCACTGCAGCGAGATCGCCGGGTGCTTTCATTTCGCGAAGATATCAACAGAATGATGCCCCTATTCTCTGATGCAGGAATACGATGGCATTGATCGTGTTGATGGTGTGGAAGATGGAATTGATCGGGACTTCGGGCGCATCTCCATCCTTCCGCTCGGATGCGAAGCAGGGCACTTCGTCGACCTCGGCTATGCTTCTTCTCATCGACACCATCACAGTCAGCACTACACCTCGACCTCCTCCAGCACATCCGTCGTCCACTTCCGAAGAATAGCAGCATGAAGAACAAGAGTCGGGAGTTGGGTCGGCAGCGAAGTGAAGTGGCAGCCAAGAAGAGCAGACTTTGGCCACCACACACCACGCAGAACTCTATCCAATGGCGGCTGTCGTACGAAGAGATGGGCGTTTTTCGGACATAGAACAAGATGTGATATCTGGAGAAGATGGGGAAGAGATGGAGAAGGTGGATGTACTTCTCCACGTACCTTTTCCTCCTCATCCGCCCGCAGCCGGTGGGCCACCTGGACCGTCGTTCGAGGTTTTGGACATCACCTCCTCCATTCGAACTTATTCGTCAACTTCAAAAGAGAGTCTCGATGCTCGCTCAGCTAAATGCTTCCGGATGGCGGCTCTTTCCGCATGCCGCACAGTACCTGCGAACAGTCGTACACTTCGGACCCGCACGTCTCGCGAATCTCGCTCCCACCTACCTGGCTTCATCCTGGCGAAGTCTGATATTTCAAGAATAGTGCGGCTGAACATGAAAGCTTCGGGAGGAGGTCAATCCTGGACCTGATGGGACTTGATGAAGAACGAATTTACGAATAGGCTGAAGACCGTGATGATTACTGACAATCCTTCGACCGCCCTGTGTGGTGCTTGTAGCGATGTCTTCAAGGAGAAGCATTCACCCAGGTCCAATCATTGCCCTCGCGACACAACCCAAGATGAGATGCTGGACCTTGCATCTTACTCATCATTCGATGCATTTGCTTTCCCCTGCTTGTAGGGCCGACTTCATCTCCCAACATCTTCAGGAGTAAGTACGAGGTTATCATTCTTTGCAGCGACATCTCCCTTTCTGTATCAAAATGAGTACAATGATTGACAAGATGGAATTCGACTACATCGTGTGTGGAGGTAAGCCTGTTCACCGTTTCAGACGAGGTCCATCAGCTGACGGAATGCAGGCGGCACATCTGGCTGCGTCGTAGCCTCTCGCCTGGCCGAAGACCCCAAAACGTCCGTCCTCTTGGTGGAAGCCGGCGAAGCAAGCTGCCTCAATGTCGAAGCGAGCCAGATGAGCGGCGGTATGCTTCCACTACTCGGAAGTCCACACGACTGGAACTTCTACAGCACACCACAAGCCAATGTCAACGACCGCAAAATCTCGCACACCCGAGGCAAGTTTCTTGGTGGGAGTAGTGGCATGAACGGGACTCTTTGTGTTCGGGGCACGAAGCAGGATTACGATGATTGGGACGTTCCTGGATGGAGTGGCGAGGAGATGTTTGCGGCGATGAAGAAGGCTGAGAGATTTCATGGGAAGGAGTGGTTTGACGCTGTGGAAGATGCACATGGCTACGATGGACCTGTCAACATCGAGCCTCATGATCTGGCCCCAATCTCTGAACGGATTCTGGATTCTCTTCAAGACCAAGGCTTTCCGCTCGACCTCGACATGTTCAGCACCGGCGAGCGATCTCACGGCTGCGGCCACGCTCCCAGGACAGTGTACAAAGGCCTTCGCCAGACTGCTGCTGAGTATACCCGTGACTGGGAATCGAAGTCCAACTTCACCATTCTCTTCAACACCCTCGTCGATAAAGTCAACCTCACTGCCGCACCTACCGGACTCCGCGCGACCAGCGTCGACCTCATCAACCCCACCGGCAAGAAAACATACACGGCCCGCCGCGAAATCATCCTCTCCGCCGGTACCTATTGCACACCGGCAATCCTCCTCCGCTCCGGCATCGGTCCCGAAGAAGAACTAGCAAAACACTCCATCCCCTGCAAGATCGACCTCCCAGGCGTGGGCGCAAACTTGCAAGACCACCTCATCGTCTTCACACCCTATGAAGTCCTCCCCGGATATACTGCCGACGATAAGATCTTCCCCGAATCCGCGTTACAAGCTAGCTACACAGAGTGGATGGAGAAGAAGACCGGCGTGCTCTCTACGTTTCCCTTCGGCGTCTTCGCATTTACTCGTCTGGACGACAGACTCAAAGATATCCAGGAATGGCAAGAAGCGAGAGGGGAAGACGGACGAGATCCCATGGGCCTGACAGACAAGCAACCACACATCGAATTCTTCACCACCGAATGCTGCGCCGGTCCCAGGGAACTCCCTCCACCACATGGAAAACACGCTTTTGCGATGGTTACGCAGCTCTTTTCGCCCCACTCTCGTGGGACCGTGACACTTTCCTCTTCAGACCCTCTCGCGAATCCGGTGATCGACAACGCATACCTCTCCGATCCCTCCGGTCTAGATCTCCTCGTCCTGTCCGAAGGTGTTCGACTCGGTAACGACATCGTCATGAACGGCAAAGGGACGAAAAATCTCATCCTCGATTCTTATCCCGCTGAGTCGGGACACCACGCATTCACGACGAGGGAGCAATGGACGGATTTCGTGAGACGGAATGCGACGACTTGTCATCATCCTGTTGGGACGTGCAAAATGAGCCGCGACGGTGATCCGATGGGTGTTGTTGATGAGAGATTAAGGGTGCGGGGCGTTCAGGGGTTGAGGGTTGTCGATTGTAGTATCATGCCCAAGATTCCGGGGGCGCATACTTGTATGCCGGCTTATGGGATTGGGGAGAAGGCTGCTGAGATGGCGAGGGAGGATTGGAAGATGGGTAACTAAAGATTGGATGGGTCCGGTGGATGAAAAACGAGGTCATGGTGAAGTTGAAGATGTTTGAATTATTGAGGCATTTGGATGACCTTGGACAAGCTGCGTTAAAGAACGAATGAGACTCCTTGCACTTAATCGATACCTTGAAAAGGACTCACGAACTTGAAAATCATACCCCCGAATATGAACATGATCGAAATACTGCATTTCGGCGAGGTCGACATCTCTTGTATTAAGCCCACAGCAACAAAAAGTACAAGCGGCGACTGTTGACTTTCGGGGATATGGGAATGGAAATGATCCTTCAAGCTCGCTGCTCGCAAGCCATCTGAATGATGAAGCGGCTTTCGAATGCCGTGAATTTAGGCAATCGCATCTGATCAGATTTTGAGAGACGTTGCGGCTCTCATGTAGAGCGAATCTCGTCTCAGAACGGGGACACCCATTTGATCGCCCTTCTATCATCTTGCCCAAATCATCGTTCCCATTTAGTCCTTCAGCTTCCCCGTTAGAAGAGTAGTCGCCGTAGAACTTGAAGACCTAATGGCGTAAAGCACTGGAGACACGGCCGTTCCAAATGTGCATTCAGGCTCCGTATCGGGCTGCTTCTTCTACAACCCGCGAATCAGTCACCATGCTCCTCATATAGATCTCCCTCATACTCACATTGAGCTACAGTATCGGCAATGTATGAAATACATCGAATTGCATCCGCTGGCACCCGGTGGAAGATAGCATGCTCCCCGCAGATGTCACGATTTACTCTAATCTCCAATCTCTGCAGCACGTCTTGTAATTTGAATACTCGTGTCTTGTCCAGTCCATCCGAATCGATCTCGTATATCTTGACGTCCGCATTGACGCCAGTCTGTGTGTCAAGCCATCGATACCTCGACTTCGCCCATTCCACCGCCTCCTGTCTATCATCGAAGACGGATAAGAACGGACTCTGCGCTGTGCTGTAGCCCCATTGCAAGTGCTGGGCCAGCGATCGAGAGAAGTCTGTTTGTGTCTGCGGAATGAAGTCTGCTGCTGCGACGAGATCGCCGTCTCGGAAGTAGGCCTGTGAATCGTTGTGTTGGACCCGCCAGAGAGTGGTGGGAAGGGTGGTGCAGGCGAGGTCTGTGATGAAAGACATTGGTGTGATAGTAATGTGCTGTGGTGAGCGACGAAGTACGTCGAAGTAGAGGTCTATATCGTTGTGCTTTGATTCGGCCGGGATGCGAGGAGTCATTTCATCGTTCGAGCATGATCCAGGAACGGCTGCAAGGACTGGCTGGCTTGTGGCAAGGGGCTCTCAACTTCGACGCCCTCAACAGAGAGATCAAAAGTCTTTCGTCTCCAGCAGTATCAGGCTCGTTCGACTTCGGGTTGTTCTTTGTCTCGATCTCGTCGACGAATTTGACATCGAGACCTCAGAACGTATTGCCAGTCCACTCCCGAACTTTTGCATCTTGATTGGCATCGTTCGCCAACTCGAAGTTTGAATTGCATTGAGACTGCCCCAGGACTTATTGATCTCAGTCAACTCCATTATGATCTCGGCCAAGAAATCTGGAATAAATGTTCTTCGTCGATCGACTGTCCAAAGTCTGTCCTGGCTTCTCTGTGGATGGCTAGTGTATGGTGAAGAGATGTCGGTGTTCTGTGGACCGTAACTCGAGGGTGGGAAGAGACCAGATGAAGTCGGGCTTGCGCTGTCGAAAGAACATCAGCGTCCTTGCGGCACTTTCTTTCCTTCTCTTCCACCAACTCCACCACTTCCGAAACCCCAAATGACAGTCTCTAAGAAAGACAAGCCACGAATCACTCGTCCTTCGCCGGCAGAGGAGAACCGAATCTTCGAACCACATGTGGCTTCATTGGAGGTTTCTGGGATAGGTAACGCCGGCTGGAAGTCTCTCGTCTACAACTCAGTCGAGATCACGAATAAGGGTCCTGTCAGATTGGAGCTCAGAAGGATTCACGCCATGTGGCGCCGAGCTTAGCAGATTCCTGATTGAGGACATTTCGACTTCAGCTTGCCGAACGAAGGATCATTAACCATTCTTGCCTTCTGATGATGAAGCCTGAATTTAATATGAGCAGCGATGCCCGGAAACATACAGTCTCCGTGCTGCCGTTGGAGTTGAAGAATCGTCTTGCTGCCTCCGACCTGGTAATTGGGACTTCTTCGAGAAAGTGAAGTGCAGAATGGCGAAACCAACAATCGTCTGCGTGCCAGGCGTTTGGGTCAGCACAGCAACATGAGTTCCATCGCCATCTCGCTGACTTCATCACAGCACGTCCCCGCGCACTTTGACTCGATGCGCCATGAACTCGAGTCCGCCGGCTACACCGTCCTCGGCGTCGACCTCCCCGGCAACAGCCCCTCGCTCATCAACAACAAACCCCCAACCCTCCAGGACGACGTCGCCGCAATCCGCTCCACCCTCCTCACCGTCCTCGAAACAAACAACGTCCTCCTCGTCACCCACTCCTATAGTTCCATCCCAGGCAGCGCCGCCCTCACCGACCTGAGCACCTCCGCCCGCAACGGCAAAACCTCCGTCATCGCCCTGGTAATAATCGCCGGCTTCCTCTGCCCACCACACATCAGCATGCTCGACATAATGGGCGGCACCCTCGCCCCGCAATTCCTCCTCTCCTCCGACAAACAGACGACCCTCCCCTTCGCCGGCCCCGGCGCCATCGAAATCCTCTACAACGACCTCCCCATCAACGAAGCCCTGCAAGCCGTGCATAAGCTCCGGCCGCAGTGGTACGCCGTCCAGACATCTCCGATTCCGGATCAAGTTGCTGCGATGAAGGGCGTGCCGGTGGGGTATTTGCTTTGTAGTGAGGATCATGCTGTGCCGTGGGAGAGTCAGGTTGCTACTGTGAGGGGGTTTAGGGACAAGGGCGAGGAGGTTCGGTGGACGAGGGTGAGTCGGAGTGGGCATAGTCCGTTTTTGAGGTTTCCGGGGATGACGGCGGGGTTTGTGAGGTTGTGTGCTGGGGAGGGGGTTGAGACGGGGTTTGAGGAGTTGAGGGGGGATATGAGCAGGCCGGAGGATTGATGTTGAATGATGGGTGAAAGCGAAAAAGGAGAGTGATCATGAAGGTATTGAGTGCGACAAGACGTGAAGCAAAAGGAAAAAATGCATACTTTCTGCATCTATCGTAATGGACGTCTCGATATACATGATGTTACTTCGAGCCTGTAGTACGTTAGACGCTTAAATTGGATGCAGGGATTCCATTCTTCCACGAAAGGTATTGGTCTCGATGACTTCAAGAATCATATATAGACGATGTGACGACGTGCTGTTATGAACGGACATGCACGACTCCATGGCTCAAAAAAGAAGTGATAGCGAGATACCAGATCGATAGGTGAGACTGAGGCTTCAATTATGAAACTCCAAAGAAGTCAAAAACGTCTCAAAAGCGCAAAAAAAAAAAATCATCACCTCAACAGGAATCGAACCCGGAGACCGTATCGTTCGCTCGCTCGCCCGCCAAAGCTACCGCCAGAAAGTAAAGGAAATGTTTGATAGTTACCTCTTAGACCACTCGACCATATTGGCGGGAGTGAAGTGAGTGCATAGCACGGCATCTGATTTGATAAATGTGAGGGAAAGTAAAAAGGTTATAGTGATTAGTTGAGGTGGGTGAGTGAAGGTGAAGGGAGGGGTAGACGAAGAGGTAGGAGAGGCAGGCAGGGAGGAGGGAAAGGGCTGCTGGCTTCACTGCTCGCTTCGACCATAGGTTACATCTTGCGGACATGCTTCGACGACATACTTGCAGCGACTCTGCGAGAGAGTTATACTTGGACTTGGATGACCTTCTTTACACGGCCGATTATTCCGTTACTCGTTCAGTGTTGCTGTATACCGTCCTTCCAAATTTCGACTTCCAGCACCCTGTTGATGGCGCCGAAGCACAAGATCGCCACCTCTCCTCCTCTTCGACCTCCAATATGCCTCTCAACCTGACGCCGTTGCGTCTTGCTCAGACATTTGCGAAGAGATCAGAGTTGCTATCACTACGCCTTCGAATGCTCAGGGACAGCGACACGCGCCTTCATATTCGCACCTCTGACACCGCGCGAACATCGAGCTTCACCGCAGGGACGATCTTCATTACCATCTTCGACAAGGAGTAGCAGTATCACTCCTCACTGTACCTCAACGCGCGGCATAGGCGACTTCGAAATCCGATTTGACAACTACTACACCCCCAACAGCGACTTCGCACAACAGATTCGAACGACGAGAAGACCGGCCTTCACAATGCCTCCCTTGCCCAACACCTCAACCCTGCAAGCCAGACTCGGAGACGATTGCTCAAATTGTCCGACACGAGACCTTCGATCCAATTCCATTGCCTCCGCTGTGGCTTCCATCACATCGACGATGTCGGAGCACTCACCGGAGCGAGCAGCAGATCACACGTACTCGGCATCACTTGTCACCTCGGGTGGAGAACAGCGTTGAGAAGAATTTGGATATGATAGTGGAGTACATCAAGAGATTGGCCACTTCGCCACTGCACAGGGCAATAGAAGCTTCATATCTCCCTCAAAGGCGTCGTCGTGAAAAGACGTTGCTTGGTCCACGCCGTGAATACATATCAAGCGTTGCGATTCTTTGCGCAGATTAAGGGCGGATCTTGATACCAGCCCACTTCTCAGCACCTCACAACGGCCGCTGGCCGATGATATACTGCTGCGTCTCGGCATGTGCCTTTGCACTCTTCGGTTCTAGCACCAGAAAGTCAGCCCAAATCATCGAAAACGCTATCCGGCCAGAGAAGGAAGCAACTCACGAAAAACACCCACCGTCTCATACACCACCTCCAACCCCAACCCCATCAAGTACCTCCTCATACCCTCCCTCGTAAACATCAACGTCGCAAAGTCCTCGCCCATGAACGGGAGGTTGAAACCCGAGACGTAGGATTTCGTGACATCCCATTCGGGGGCTGAGGGGGGGACTTTCTCTGGATCTGCGGGGGATTGCCCGATGACCATGATGCCGCCAGGCTGCAGCACCTGTGCAAGACGGATGGCAGTGGCGTTGAAGGCGGAGAAGGAGAGGCCGAGGTGGGAGTAGATTATGAAGACGGCGGCGTAGGGTGGGCTGGGGTCGTAGGATTCCATGGAGGTGGTGTGGAAGGTGCCTTTGATTCTGCTGAGAGGACCGGTAGCATCAGCCGCTATCTTTCAACAAGAAGTCATTGATGCGAGCGAGAGATGTTCCATACCTCCTCGCCAACTCCACCATCTTCGGCGCCACGTCCGTTCCCTCGACTTCCATGCCTGCGTTTGCGAGCATCTGAGCCACGGGGATTCCGGTCCCGCAGCCTACGTCTAGGACTCGAGAGCCTGGTTGAAGGAGGGAGAGGGCTTTCGCCACGCAAGCTTTTTTGAAGGGGTTGTCTTGATAGGCTTCCTCGTAGTCGATGTTGAGATTGTTCCACATCTCCTTCTCGCCCTCCATACTGGCAGCAGAAAGCCACGAGAGCTCAAAGACTAGGAGCAGTAGAGTGAAGTCAGGATGCTGTTGGCAAGGAAGTGAAAGTGTGAAGTCGGACTTGGAGCTTGGGCTTCGAAGGAGCTTCGGTAGTGGCACTGCACACTGCATGGAGACTCCACTAATGAGCATTCTACCTTCCATTTTGAGTTGGCTGGCTGAAGTGGTCCCCTTCTCGTTGCAGTGCTGACTTGACAAAGGGAGAGAAAATCATCTGAGTGGTCGAACTCATTGAGAAGCAGTGTCTCATACATCTTCCAACTTCATTGACTGCTCGATTACACTACGAAACGTGCGTGTCTAACGAAGCATTTCTCGCAAGATGGTCCTCTTGCTTTCGTTGCTCCCAACGCTCATGCGATCTTCTGGTGAATTTTTGCTCGACTGGACAGCCCTGACACGCCCTCCTGAGCCTTCTCCCAGATCTGAAGCGCCGAGATCCTGCAAGACAATTCCTCTTCTTCCAGAAGACTTCTGACTGTTCCGTCCGTTCGATCTCTCGTAAGTCCCTGACGACGAAGCGTTGGAACCTTCGAAACATGAGCCCCTGCCTCCGTAATTTGTTGTCAGGTTGTTGATAAACGGCCGAATGATCGGAAATGTTGCTGAGATGATGGAATAGTTGAGTTCTGTACATGTCCATACGATAAACGGAGCTTCAAGGAGCGTCGGATCTGTATATTGGCCAGCTTTATCGAAACTTTCGAGGCGGAGGGCGATGATGGCGATCAGGCTAGGGTCAGGAGATCAGTACACCCGTGGTTTGGGGGGGGGGNGGGGGGGTGGGAGAGTGGCAAGCTCACAGTAACCGACCGCCGAAGGTGACGATGACGGTGAGTTTATTGCTGAAGCTCGTCTGTAGCGACCAGACGAGCCACAAGGACATGCCGAAGATGGCTACCTCGTAGATGCAGCCGATACTTTCGAGGGTTGCCCATCGCATGTACTGAAGATGTTCGTCAGTTGCAGCGTTTCATTGAATGTAGTCGAGCAGCTTACGTATTCATGACACTTGTGGCGAAGAAGAAGCCATGGCTCGGATATGTCGCAGACGAAAGCCAGAAGAAAGATGAAGACGACACCCCAGACTGCCAAAGCACTCAAAGCGCATTTCATAAAGTATGTATGAGCGTGGATCGGCGTCAGTCGGAGGATGAAGCAGGCAACTGCTGCTTTGCTCAGGACAAGGCCGACGATGTACATCAGGTTGCTGGCGTAGTATCTCTGCCAGTCTGTCAGGTATACCTTTGTGGCACATTTGCTAAACTCACCTGTTGGATTGTCGTGAGAGCATTGTCGGTCAACAGGCTAGCTGATTTGCCCAAGCCAAAGTGGCAAGCAGACAGGATCTATTTCCAATGATGCAAAGGTCAGACCGTCGCAGCCGGAGCACGACTCAGTACATTCCGTAGAGATCAAGTCTGCGTACCAAGCCAGATTGTACAACCGAGAAGATCTACAACTTTTTCAGCATTGCACAAGCTTGTTCCGGCTTTGAGCATACTGCTGCCACCGCGACCAGCAAGTCGTCCATTCCATACTTGCTGTTGCTCGACGAACGAATGAAGACTCGTATGCCCAGGAACAAGACCGACAAAGATGTTCCGAGTGCCGCAGCGATTATGATCCAAGCAGCATGGTCCGTTGGCGTGATTACAGCAAAAGGTGGGTACTGTCCGGTCGGAGTGATGCCTGCAGATGCCATCGTCGGCTCCGAGCCAGGAAGGTGAAGGTGAGGAACGGCAGCAGCATCGTCGCTTCTTCATCTTCCTCACACCGGTGATGCTGTGCCTCTCACATCTGCACCATTTTTCACTCTGAGGTGCTTCACAACTCTATCAGTCCAAAGCCCTACATCATCCTCAAAAGCCAGCGTCAACCTCGCAACGGTGGAGAGCGCTCTGCGCGGCACGCACCTTCCGTCACGGCCCATCCTGCCTTTTCCAAGCCGTCTGCCGAACACCATCCCCAAACCACATCATGATAGACCTGACTAGCTGCAATTACCGAACTCTGCTAGCCGCCGAGACATCAGCGGGACTCGGAACGACAACCAAAAAGACGGACTTGCGTCTGCAGGATGCTGGCCGAATGGACGAGAAGCGAGTTCGCATCTGCAGGATGTTGACCGACTGGACGTGAAGCTCTGCAAGCTTTCGCAAGCCTTATCTTTGGCTGCCGGTGGCCGACGGGACTGGTCGGTGCCGTGCCGTGCCATGCGGGGCGGACAGCAAGGTGGTGCAGTAGTCAGACTGTAAAGAGTAGGGATCGGTGGCGTTGAAGTTGCTGTGCCACGAGGATTGACAAGAAGGGTCCTGTCGACGCACGTGGGATGCAACGTCGGTAAGGGCTTGTCGACCTTGATTTTCTCTATCTCTCTTCGTTGTCGAGGTCGTTGACCTGAGCGAGGTTGTTTCTGGACATGACGAAGTACGACTCCCAAGATGTCTCCATCGAGGAGCTTCGTGCCGAACAGCAACCTGCCTATGGCCGGACAGAGAAAGTGCTCGAAGGTAGCACAGTGCCTGAGAGGTACCAAGGCACAGTGGCGGATAGGAACGATATGAGTGTTCTGGGAAGAAAGCAGGTAAGAATATCGATTAAGCCACGAGTCCCGTTGACGGTGAACTGATATGGAGAACAGGTCCTGCGCCGCAACTTCAAATTCACGACAATGCTGGGCTTTGCGAGTACCGTGCTCGTGGCGTGGGAGATTTTGCCAGTCATCTCCATCTATTCGTTGGATAATGGCGGGACGGCGATTATCTTCTGGTCGTTGGTGAGTAAAGAAAGCACCATTTCAGGACGGCTGGTTCTGGGCAGGAAGGGATCTTTCCAAGAACATTCTGCTGATCTAGATTGTGTTTCAGATCGCAGGTGTGATCGGCATGACTTTCGTCTACGCCTCACTGGGCGAGATGGCCTCCATGTTCCCAACATCTGGTGGACAGTATCATTGGGTTTCTGAGCTTGGTCCACCATCAATTCAGAAAAGTCTCTCATACACAGTCGGATGGTTGACTGCAATGGTGAGTCTCGATTAATGCTCCTATTCAAGATCTTATCCAGTTCAAGAACACTGACATCTTGGAAGGGCTGGCAAGTCTACCTCGCGGGCATCTGCTTCATGGTCGGGAGCGTGATTCAAGGCCTCATCGTCCTCAACAACCTCGAGACGTATACGTTTCATGCCTGGCATGGCACTCTCATCACGATCGCCGTGATTCTCTTCGTCAGCCTCTTCAACACTCTGCTTGCCACTCGACTGCCTCTTGTCGAGGGATGTCTTCTCGTCTTGCATCTGGCTGGACTTTTCGCGATCATCATCCCGCTCTGGGTTATGTAAGTTGACTAGATGACTCAATCACAACGAAGCTGATGTCAAGCAGGGCGCCAAGAGGTAATGTTCATGATACTCTATTCAAGTTCACAACGACCGGCGGGTGGTCAAACATTGGATTGTCTTCTTTAATCGGGATGGTAAGTCTCTAGTTGCCAAGGCCCATCATCCTTTTGTTACTGATCCTACTCCAAAGATCAATCCAATTGGCGTCCTCATCGGCTACGACTGCGCCGTGCACATGTGTAAGCTCTTCTCGCCATCGCCACAGAAGTTCATCAATGCTCACCATCATCTCTCCCAGCCGAAGAAGTCCAAGATGCTTCCCGTGTTCTTCCCAAGGCCTTGTTTTGGTCTGTCGTCCCCAACGGCCTGATGGCCCTCGTAATGGGTACGACCTTCATCTTCTGCCTCGGCGACATCGACGACGTTCTTGCAAGCCCGACCTACGAGCCCTTTATTCAAGTTTTCCATAATGCTACGAGAAGCAATGCGGGTGCGACGGTCATGACATCCATTATCGTGATCATGCTTGTAAGTAATCTCTACCTCTAACCCACACGAGTTCAGATATTCATGTTGACACTTGCTTGTAGACGTCCGCCTGCATCTCCGAAGTAGCGACCGCCTCCCGCCAACTCTGGGCCTTCGCCCGCGACCGCGGTCTCCCATTCTCCAGCTGGCTCTCCCACGTCTCTCCAAACTACAACATTCCGCTCCGCGCCGTCCTCGTCAGCATAACCATCAGCTCGCTCCTCAGCCTGATCAACATCGGTTCCTACGTAGCCCTGAACGCCATCAACTCACTCGGCGTCGTCTCGCTGCTCTTCTCCTACTTGGTGACAATTGGATGCATGGTCTGGCGTCGCCTCTTTGGTGCACCGCTTCCTCATGCTGCGTGGAGCTTGGGACGATTCGGGTTGCTCGTGAATTTGGTCAGTTTGGCGTTTGTGTTGCCGTTGACGTTCTTTGCGTTTTGGCCCGTTACTGTGCATCCTACTGCGTAAGTCCAGATATCTCTTGGTGTGGAATCAACTGACGTGTTGCTGCAGTGCCGAACTCAATTGGTCACCGGTGATGTTCGTCGGGATCCTCTCCATCGCCGCGGTCTACTACATCGTCTGGGCGAGGCATGAATACACCGGGCCTGTTGTGCTTGTGAAGCGAGATTTGTAATCGAGAAGACGGCGGATGTGATTGTAGACCAAGCGTAGTTGCCACTTCATCTCCTTTCTACAAACTTCGGCCGCTTGGTGCTACGAGTCCTTCCCATATCCGCTTTTGACGGGATTCCGGCATGAGAAGACGGAAGTGCCCAGCAAGAAGAATCATTCATACTCTGGCACTGGTTTTCTCTCCCCAGCAACGATCCTAGCCTTCTTGGATTCCGTCCAGGGGAACGGCGGAATCGGAAAACATGGCGGAAGACTCCAGTCTCGCTGCTGATGTCGCTGAGCAATACCGGCAGAGACAGCTCTTGGTCGCCGCAGGCGGATCTTTACCAGATAGTAACCATGCCGAGACGCCTTCAGGCATTGAGAAGCCTTCGGTATCGATTATTAATCTTCATCCTTGGAGCGACGTGAAAAAGTAGCAGAAAGCCGTCCAGTGCCATGGACCAAGGCCGTGTTGAATGAGATCTATGATTCCGTGACGCCGAGCAGCAAGACTCTGCACATCAAAGTCAGCGTCGTGAATTCGGATCGTCCAGCTAAGACCACAGACTCCAAATTTTCCATTCCTTTCCCACCGAAACGCCAGTCATCAAAGCTCTCGAGATCACTTCTCCATACTGCCGGCAAGCCCACTCCCCACCCTCAACCTCCTGCCACACCTCCAAAACCAGATTGCGACGCCCATGAAGCCCGTCGCGAGACCTGCAAGCACAAACAGCGCTTTATTGCTCCCCAAGCCCGTGAACATTCCCTTTCCGAACAACGGAAACACACCACTCAGCACCGCCCTCAGGAAGCTCATAGGCGAGATGGCGGATGCAGCGTGTGCGGTGTATGTGTCGGTGAGGTAGCCGGAGAGCACGTTGTCGAACTCCACGACGGCGAAGCCAAAGAACGTTAAACTTGCAATCGATGGCCATGGGGAGGCGATGGGGAACAGTGGAGGCACAGTGAGAGCGAACCACCACAGTCCCACAGCCAGTAACGGCGCAGCGACGAAGAAGCCAAAGAGTTTCTCTTCCGGCTCGATAGCGGCGGCGTCTTTCCGGCGGAGCAGGAGGATGTCGTAGATCCGCGGGAGGAAGGTGAATAGGATGCCAACGCCGATGGTGATGGAGACTAGGGAGGTTTGAAGATTGGTGAAGTTCCAAGGTGGCGAGGAGTAGATTACGGGGAGGGCTGGCGTGAATAGGTAGATGATGCCGTAGACGGTTGCGCCCATGATAGAGGTGAAGAAGACAATGGGTTCGGTGCAAAAGAGGCGGATTGGGAGGGCCTGAGACGTATCGTTAATTGGGACACCTTTATGAAGAGGTGCTGTGATCGATGCTTACCAGATGAACTCGGACGAAAGTGTTGACGCTGGGCTTGGAGTCGGCATCGTCGAGCGAGAGACCGTCAAAGCTGTTGGCACGCGACACATCCTTGACTTCCTTTTGCAGGAGTTGAGATGGACGAGACTCGGTCATCCAGCAGCAAAGTATGGCGATAACCAAGGTAGCGATGGCGGCGATCCAGAAGACCCATGGCCTGTACCATGTGAGCATGAAAGGAAATATATCGTTGAAAGTAAGATATACCATTTGAGATGAGACTCGCTCACAGCAGTGGCAAAAGTAGGTGCGAATGCCAGTCCGGCGACAGCAGAGCAGATCCAGATATGCACAAGCCAGATCCGAGCTTTGGTGTCCTGATGAAAGTCAGGACATGGAGGAAGAATAGATCATGATTGTTTATACGTACCCACATATTTTCAATACTCCCACAAGCGACCACAGCCGGCATAGCAGACAAGAAGCCAGTGATGAACCTCATGAGAACAACCACCGCAATCTTCGGGCATCCGGCAAGCACGGCACAGCATGCGCTGTAAGCAAGCGTCGAGGTCAAGTAGATCATCCGACCACCGAAGCACTCGGCCACGGGAGGGAGTAGCAGTCCGCCGAGAGCTTGGCCGAAGAGGTAAGAAGTCGTAAAGCAGAGTAAAGCAACCTCCTCACTGATGCCAAGATCATGCATGGCATATGGCACAATGGACGAGCCGGCATTGCTGATGATAGTCATGAAGAACTCCATGAAGCAGATGACCAATGAGTCGTACGACTTGCGCCAGACGGGCCATTGTCGCGGGTGCACGCTCGTGACGCTGTTGTGTCTCCAGCGCACGACGCCATGGCGGTCGACATCGAAGCCTTTGAGACAGAGGGCGAGTTGCACATCGGCCGGGACGTCAACAGTCTCGCGCTGAGGCTTGTGTGGTGGTGTCCACGAAGGCGAGATGTGCTTTGGGGAAATAGCCGAATCCGTCGTCTCCGCGGAGGTGAAGGAGCCCACTGGTCTGAGAGGAATTTGAGGATCGTTCATGCTGTCGCTGGTGTCGATAGCCTTATCTGCTGCCAATCGTCATGGAGTATGCCCGCGGGAATTTCTGTCTGACTTCAGGGTGCGGCCAGATAGCCATATGAGAGAGATAATGCTCAGGATTTGATGAGACGAAAACAAAAGCAGACGCGGTCAAGGGCATCAAAGTTGGCGTCTCACTTACCTCGCGCCCACTGCGACCTCTTGAGGCATTTGCAGTGCTGCACATTTTCGTGGAACCGAGAAGCGACACACCGCGCGTCGTGATGAGGTGATCTGCACTTTGGCCAGACAGAGACATCGCAGAGAGTCTTACTCCTGGATGCCGACTCTAGAAAGCCGCTGATGTTGAAGCGCGGTACGTGATCAGGTCCAGCAGTCGAGCACAACTTTCTCCCAGCCGTTGGGGAGGCCCACAGGCTTTCTGACCACGATCGATCCAGGGCTGGGATGATTATTTGGTCAGAGGCAAAGTGAAGTTGAGGCCAAGCTCGTCAAGCTTTGCTGGGCGTTGCGGCTCCAGAGAATATACTCCAGATCATACGCCATCGTGGGGGCCAGGGACTTTTTGTGTGTAACAGTTTGTGAAATATTGCCTCGGATCGTCGAGCATCTCCGGCGATGTCTGTCCTAGCCATGAGTTCGAGGTTCGGAGTAAAAGCTGTGGGACATCGGAGTCCGGGGTCGTTGATGTCACGAGTCTGTATGTTCAGCGAGAGGCATGATTGTTGTTATCGAGCGTACCGTGGCTGCGTTATCTTGAATGCCATGAATGTGAAGAGTGTCCCAGCAAGAGCCGCATGATTGCGCAATGAATAAGCGGGCGCTGCCGAGGAGACGCCCAGGGCAAAGTCAAAGTCAGCAAACCGTTCAAAGTCTATGGCTTCGGCTCGTCGGATGCTTCTGCTTCTCCACAATATGACCCAGACATTTGATGTAGTTGAGATGCCGGCCGAAAAGTGGTGTAGAGTGCTGCTCCAATCGATTTGTGCATATCGACATGTTGTCGACTTCGAAGTCTCAGTTGCCGAAAGCTTCGTGAACACTGGTCATCAGAAATCGCTCAGTGGGGATGTTGAATTCGAAAAGAAACGTATCGCTGATGACGACACTGACAAGGCCTGCACTGCAGCCGGCCGCGAAGTTCGCTGTCTCACGAAGCACTGGCTGGCTCGTTGGCAGGGCCATCAGGTGCTGCACGCAAGCAAATTCTGACCGAGGTGTGCATTGGTGGCCATCGACGTGGTGTGCTGACGAGCGATGCGTGTCGTTGGCGCTTCTATCCTTGGGCAGAAGACGAGAAATCGGCTCCTCGGCTGGGCGACTTTGCGGACGAGGTCTGTCAGACGGCCGAGCGGCGAAACAAGTAAAGTCTTGACAGACTATGATTTTTCAGAAGCTAGAGATGCAGCTCCAAAGGACTTGTTCTGGTCGGACTGCCGGGCGCGTCAATCGTACAGCCGCGGTGGCCATGAAGAAGAGGGCTGTCGGTCAGGGCTCGCAGGCATGCTCGCATCTGCCGCTCACCCATGAGCATCTGCTCTCTGATATCTTGGTGATTGCCAATCGTCCGTAGCTCTTTCTTGGGCCTCAATGCCTTCCATGGTCGTGTTGCTGGGCACGCGTCTCCGCTCTGCCGTTACTCTCCTCCGACGAGCGATGAGCAGGCTCATAATCAGCTTGAAAGCTCCAAAATCCCGCTAGTACATTCGCCAGTCAGTGCTGACCGATATTCGAAGGCTCTCGTCGTTGCTGCTCGTGGGCCATCTGGCGCTGCTCGTCTTGCTGGAGCTCTTCCTCGGGAGTCACTCCGGGCGCGTGGATCGGCGTGGTATCGACATCTTCTCGCTCGTGAATCTCGAATTTGTCGAGAACGCTGTGCAGCCAGAGGATTCTGGTGCTGTAGATGTGAAGGAAGAGGTGAGGTTGAACACCAGACGATCCGTTTCCTCCTCCCCTGCCCGTCGTCGCTCCTTCGCTGCAATCCTGGCCGACGCTTGCCCGTCAGTTGCCGATTGGCCCGGACTGGGTCCCGGGCATTCACTTCACTTGCCAACTTCACACGCTCCTTCTGGGACTTTGACTTGCAGTATGAAGTATTTCCGCCTTCAACGTTGACGAAAACGTTGCGGCTATCAATTTGTGAAGGAGTTCCCAGGCTTCAGTCAATGTCTTCACCAACCCGTACGAAGATCAAAGACCACGTCCCAACTGAAGAAGAGCAGGATGGATATGATATTCTGCCACGATGCGAGCAGAAGCCATTCAATTCGACGGTTCTGAGCCTCTTCACCATGGACTCGATCGAGAGAAGCTTATTGATTGCAGTCAATGGGCATCTGCGAGATGCCATTGAATGATCCAGCAGCGCATCACAATGTCCATATATGCCTCCAACTTCTGCCTCCCCCTCTTCCCATCAAACGCAGCGGGAACAAGCTCCTATCAAGACCTTAGCCCCCGCACGCAAACCACCAAACATCGAAAGCCCTTCTCATAACAACACCCCGAACACACATCCCCAGACCGCTGTCATCATGTGCTCCGGCTACCACACCCGATACGCCTGCGGCCACGAGATACACACTCCTACTAAGCGTTGCGCTCAGCCCACCAAGATGTGCGCCGGTGGCGGCAGCACGGGCGGCATCCGAACGAGCCGCGAGAAATGCCCAAACTGTCAGCGGGTCCGTGGTGGCGGAGGCCGCAAGGTTGGCAAGTAGGGAGATACGAGAGAGATGACCATGATTGATGAGAGTGGTGCTCTTGTCGATGGTGGCGCATGTTTGACTTTGCCATGTGGTTGCGATGTATGAAGTGGTAGTTTTGCCGTAAGCTATGCTGAAATGTTTTCCCCACACGGCCACCCTTACGACGACTGCTCCCACAGATTGTTCCTGTTGTCTCTCCAAGCTTCGAGCTTTCCACCGCATGGCTTCTCACATGACATATATGTGAAGAGCGTATACAAAGCTAGACTTCTATCCAGCAGCTTGTCGATGCACACCTTCCTCAACCTCCGGCTCTCTCAGCAGACAACCGACCAATTTACGAGCGTCAGACCTTTCCACTTCTTCTCACCATCGAACTTACCAACCTACAAGTTCCAGGACTCTCAGAAATGTGTGACGGAGTCCGAATACGTCATTTGTGCGGTCACGCCAGCATGAGGATAATCGACATGTGCGGGACTCGTTGCACTGACATTGAGGAAATCGATGACACGCCTTCAATCTTGAACTGCTTCTGGTGCACCAACGGAAGGCCGCACCCTCGCGATGCGAAGAAACGTACGAGCAAGCAGCCGCCAACACCCAAGAAACCGAAAGTCCATTATAGTTACTGGTCGCCGAGGAGACAGTGATCCTCAACGATGAGCTAGGCTTGAAGTATTGCAAGTGACAGGGTTCGTTGTGGTGCAAGACGTCGCTGGATGAATGTCTCTCGAATTGGTGTAGCTTGGTCTCTGGACTCGAGCTTCATGAGCGTTTCATACTTGTACTCTAGTATTTGACATCAGACGTGTATTGAACCTTTCCATTGAGATGTACCATATCTAGTAGCACTGCCACTGAACTCGTAAGATTTTTCAAGAAGTTGTTGGACTAAGTAAATAAAAGTGACCTCATCTAACTGTATTTACTCAAAAATTAGCACGTAGATGCCAAACGGCTTATGAGCATCAAGGCAGAACATGGATGGGCAATATCGCATTCGATTGTACTAGAAGGTCATGATGTCTGACTTGATTGTTCTGCCGCGCATGAAACAGACCCGTGCTGTCGAAATGCGATTAGCTGTTCTGGTAGCCGCTTGCTTCAACGCATCTGCTTGCTCCTTTTTACCCAAGATCATCCGCTGTACGATCCCAGTGACCCAATTTTGCCACTCCCAGAGCAATATAAATTCAGAGACAGCACAAGGCGTAAGCCACCTCTCTACTGGCGCACTCAGCAAAACACTTTCAGATCCTGAAATCCTTCTCAACTCCAACTCGATACTCGATGTCTGATCGGAACTCTAAGCCTCGACGCACACCCATGAAGGGCCGACTTCTCATCTTACCCGACAAGCACAAGCATGCCGTGGTCTGCGCCGACGACAGTTCTTCGTCTACACATGACGTCGTCTTTTCATATCACGACTATACTCTTCTCGAGATCATCGACGAAAAGCGCTTGACGGGTGATTGCGCTCTTTGCGAAACGGCAAAGGCGGCCGACTTGGAGATGTGTTTCGGAGGAATGTACCACTGTCCTAGTTGCGACTGCAAAGAGGTCACGATCTTTCATCATCACAACCGCCAGCCCAATTGTCACCTGAGCATGGTTCTGGCTGAGGGGGTGAATCTCTGTTCGAAATGTGGAGGCGATTCAAAGGTGGGAGAAGGGCCGGCCGACAAATCGGCGGCTGGGGAGAAGCGGGCGAAGAAGGAAACGGAGAGGGAGAAGGCCAATACTGACTCTGGCTCCGGAGGAGTCAGTGGTGGCATCATCTTTGAGACTGGATGTTGAGGTCACCCGATTTGTATTTCATCACTTGTGAGCGTTATTGAAGATCTGGCGGATTTGCTTTTGTTAGTTGCTCTGAGGCTGTGGACACAGCAATTTGTTTCGTAGCTTCAATACCATTTGCTACAATCATGGTATCAACAAGCCCTCCGCAGTCATGACATGATCCTCTAGACAGCACAGTTCTGAAGATTTTATCGAACATAGTATCGGCCACTGGTCCAACGTCTGGTACAGAAGCTTTTCCAACCAAGGCCAGCGGCATCTTGCACAATATCTATCCACAAAAGTCGATAGCGTATGACATGTGCTCTGGCAACCTCTGCAGATGCACCAAGTGCAAAATTCTACGGCTTCGTATCATCGCACTCTGCCCTGAAAAGCAGTTTCAAATTGAGCCCGAGAACAGAGAACGCTATCACAGATCACAAGTCGAGCCCACAGAGGATGACGAGACATGCGACTTTTGCTACGAATGCGAAGGAAAGTTCGCGGGCGAAGACATGCCAAGACAAGGCACAATCACACGCTACGATGGGTGTATGCACTTCGAAGTGAAGACTCTGCATCCGAGCAGCGACGTGGAGAAGTGGACGGATGTGTATTTCGTTGGAGAAGTAATGAAGAAGAAGAGGAAATGTGCTGTATGCCAGCCAATGCAGCCCCAGAGGAAGGCGTCTGGGACAGGCAAGGCTGAGGCTAAGGCTGAGGCTGAGGCGAAGCGAGCTTCAACCAATTGATTATGTTTAGAATACTATCGCTTCTTGATATCGTTTGCAATCGATTGGCAATGCAAGGTATCTCTTGGAGTTCCAGGAGTGCACCTGCATTTGCTTCTGTTGTATGCATTACGCATTTACTTGGGTCACCCGAATCATCGCACGGTACAATCTGCCACTTGGTCAGGCACAAACTGAACCGCGAACGTGACTTCGATGTTTTCCTTTATATGATTCCCCAAGAACTTGATCTCGATGACCATTGAGCTTGTGTCAAAATTCGAAAGCGCGCTATCGCATGACGTGCATGTGTACTGAAGCGCTCTAATGTGAATCAGGCATTCCAAAGATCTCGAACATACCAATTTCATACTCCCAGGATGTGTTGGCTGGCCCTTCTACGCTGGGACTGCAGGCATCTGGAAAGCTGCACTACTCGTCTATGCCCGACGCTGTGCGAGAGGCAGCGGTTTTCCAAAATCGAAGAGCGGCACTCGAAATGCGACGACTGTATCAAGGAGATCGAAAATCCTCGCAAACGAGAGCAGGCGGAGCGGGAGAGAACAAAGGGGCGTTTCACGTTGACAACAGCGCAAGGTGTCAAGGAGATGACCAGGAAGGTATACCACGAGGAGAATCTCAAGACTGGCGCAGAAGTGAAGACTGAGGTGCCAATGGAGAACATCCCTGCTGCCAGAACCGAAAATCCGACAGCAGGAGGAGAAGAAGGCGATTCCTTTCAACCGAAGCAAGACCACGACCGTACGCATTCGACCCGAGATCAGCAGTCGACAGAGTACGAACCGAAGACCCCAAAGAGGAACGAGGATCCCAGCTCAAGAACAACCAAGTCTCCTTCCAACGAACGCCCAAGCCTAGCGGCTGAATACTTCCGCGAAGCTCAACCGGCAGAGTCGTCAGATTATCTCAAAGTGCCAGGAATGGGAAAGTATAGGTACGGGAGCTATACGAGGGATGCCGACAGGCGATCGAGGAGCAAAGGCAGTCCAAGACGTCCCCCTAGACGTTGACAAATCCTATGGGTGTGAAGTCGTTCTTGCAATGTTCTATTTGTGAGGCTGTTGGGCGTGCCAAGGCTGGCTGAGGCTGCAGCCGTGATGCTGAAGCGATTGTTAACCCTCAGAACGTCTCGTTTTGGCTAGATACTACGATTTGTGTTATGATATCAGCTCCCTCTCCATTGCCATGACCAACTTGTAACGGAGAGTGACTACATTTGCCGAGAACAGGCGGTATTCAGGCCACAAGAATCCACTAGCGTCATTAGATGCATTGAAAAGTGCGAGGGCTCTCCGGACGCTGCTGGTCTGGCAAGTATGCTGCTGGCGAGCGATACATTTCGCACGACTGGTGGCAGCCACTGGTTCTTTGCTTCAACAGTATGACTTCCATGGATTGTTGAAATCGCCAGTTTGCCGTGCCCACGCTCTTGTTGGTACCTGCACAAGGCATGTCCCTGTGCTATAGGCACGTTTGGAAATCGCTTTGGCATTGAACATGGACAAACAAGGTTGATCATGCCCGTGACCCTCCTCCCTGTCATGTATAAACAGTCAACTTGAGGCACTCCTCCGCTTTCAACGACACTCAAGGCTTCCACCGAGCTCAACAATATCCGAATCACTGTACGAACTCTCAATCAGCTCTCAACAACCCCAGTCACTCGAAATGTGCATCGACGCTCCTTACAATTTCACGGTCTGCGACCACGAATGGACGCTCTCCTGGATTTGCACAGACGAGCCTCATGGCCAACACGTATGCGCCGGGAAAGGACAGCCACAGTCAAGGTCGTTCGAGAAGAAATGCCCATCATGCGAGGGCCCAGCAGCTCAAATCGTTACCTATGCCTGCTTGCACACTATGCGCATGAAGAACGCTACCAAGACGCCGACCATCAAATTGAGCGAGGCTCACTGCGTAATCTGTGAGGAGAAGAAGCAGCAGCAGCAGTAACGATCTCAGACATGAGCGAAGGATCACCCTCTGGAGTGGGTTTGTGGGGCTTTTTGAGCTCGACGACGATGAGTGCGTATCTTCGAGTGATTTTGTTTTCATGAAGTTGTTGTACAAGGGGCTTCTAGCGTCCGAGCGAGATGCCATGCATTGTCTGAGTTGAAGTCTTGATTTGGGGGTAATGCTATGTACTCAATCGTGAGGTTGGAGATTTTCCATAGGGGTGATAGATGTGGAATGTTCGTGTGGCTTCCAGCTTCTGGGATACATCGCCGCCGCGTGATTTTGGGATACAATTTGGCTCTACGATGCAGCTAGTAGCGCATAGGAGCTACGCTCGCGTTGTTGCTTGCCAGACAGACTATGCATTCCATGTCTTTGCACTTCTGTTCGATGCATTTCTGTCAAAGTGAACTGGAATCGCCAAAGATATCACTAGAAATTCTCGTATGATCCACGGCACTTTACTCAATGATGGTCTTTGATCAAAGACCCTTCCCAAGTTCACATAAAAGCTCCTGGACCAGACTCTGATCTCTCTTCCCGTATTCTCAACGTCGTCCTTGGACCTCATCAACCACACCGAACTTCGCAGCCAGCAACCTCACCTCACCCGATCTTCAACAACTACGCAACATCCATTCAGACATGTGCTACGGAATATACTGCAGGTTTGCATGTCGCCACGAATGGGCCTTGGTAGTCCAGACGTGCCGAAACAGTGGCTCTTGCAGCACGATCAAGAGGTCGGGAAGAAACGAGAATCGAGGCGGGCTATGCCCAGCCTGCTTTCATCGTTCTGATGCCAAGGTGTGCCTTTTCAAGTGCGGCCACGAGTTTCACGATGTCACCAGCGGCACCGGCGGGGTCGATGATGCTGCCAGTGCTGAGCCGATCATCGAGCCACATAACTGCTGGCTGTGCCCTGTGCGGGCAGATGATGGGAGTGATGGCGCGGGCGCTGGGACTACGTGATTGATCAATGGCGATCACGTTGCGGTCATCCTCGACACTAGAAATTGCCATCTGCCCCTTTGGTGTGCTCGGTTCGTTGGAAGCGGGTGACCTAGAAGCCATTGTCTATGGTCACACTCTTCGGGCGATGTGAGTAAATAGCAATGATTCAAAAGATTAAGGAATGACGAGGTCGAGTGACAGCTCTTTTTACGATGTATAAATGTTCTGATTTCCTACTTCATTTCCATCGACCCTCACTCAATCCGCGATCAGATCATACACTCCGCCCATTCCAATCCTCCAGAACCCATTGTTCGACGACTCGAAATGTGTAAGGCTAGAGTCTACGACCACCCCGGCTGCCCCCACATCGTTTGGATCGTCTACGACCCTTGCGGCATCATCGGGTGTTCAACTTGGACACACCCCAGCTCTAAGAAGAGCGAAGCAGACGAGTGTCTAGTTTGCTCAAGGAAGTCGAATATCATGAACCACATCTGCCCAAATGGCCGCCTCGTTGTTCTTTCAACGGTTAGTCGTGCTTACGAATTGGGCGCTGTTGCCGAGCAAATTCATCCTGAGTTCTGTTTTCGGTGCGGCGGAATGCATGGCGATGACCACACGGCGTCGGGTGGAGGGAAGTAGGCTTGAGGTGCGGCGAGGGGTTGTGGATGTTGCAAACGTTTGATCTTGCCCTGGTGTTTGAACTTGTGTGTATTCCTTTAGGTGGGAATTGGGGCGACAATTTTTGTTAGCTTCTGTTTTCTCAAACTTGATGTGCAGGGCGGTTTGACAGGCTCTTCATGTATTCCAGCGTGTTTGACATCGTGGACCCGTGCGGAGCGGCAAATGCATTTGTTAATCGCAAACGCTTGAAAGTACTTCAGGCTGAGCTGATGTCCTCTTCTTCTACATCGACACTATCACATAGCACATAGCGAATTCCGCAAACGTCGACGCCTTTCCTCAACGAACATGTGCATCGTCATACTCTTTCGCTTCCCCTGTGGCCACGCATTGGAAATCACTACGAAGCCATGCAACACTTACGGCACACTGTGTGCTCAGCCCACATTCAGAAACGCCCCCATCGAGCCGGAGCCTTGCCCAGACTGCCCGACGGGCATAAGGTGCGAAGAGCCCTCCGATACCTTCTTCTTCACCTGCAAACACATGATGTGGTCCCACCCGCGAAGAAATCTAGGGTGCAAGCCGCACTTCGTTAAGGACAAGGAATGCATGGCCTGTCGGCATGGCTTCAAGGTGACGACCAGCGAGGATGCTTCGATGGCCAAAGAAGATTGACAGACGAAGACGTTGAGATATGATTTATACATAGCGTAACTCTTTTGCAGGCTGGAGTCTTTGTTAGCACACGATCGATGGTTTTGATTTTGGGCGCCTTGCATGAGGGAGGTGCTCATGTTCCGGATTGTGTTGAATGTCGTTTCTAGGGCTCGGTCGGACTGTTGTACGGCTGAGATATATGTTAATGTTAACGAGGCTTGATCTTGCTCCACTTCCTCTTGCTCATGCAATGCCGCCTAAGCATGAGCTTGATGCCACCCGCCATTTGTGAATCTAGTCGTGCCCTGTGAGTCGCCACCGCCGCCCTGCCTGCGCTTGAAAGCAAACGCCGACTATGCTTTTCGAGTCACCGGGTGGGAGAGTGGCCAAAAAGTTGCTGACGGATTGTCAACAGCCGCGTGCTCTGTTCCCAAGACCTCTATCTGCTTTGCAGCTCTCCTGCATCAAGCCTCGCTCAACACCCAAATCTCCACGCATCCTCCAATCCAACATCCTAACCCACCTGGATCAACCTTCAATCTACACAGATACTCCCCTTCGACCGGTGCCAGTCTTCCCAGTGAGCTTATCATGTGCCGAAACAAGGACATCAAATGGCGGTGCGGTCATTTGACGAATCGGAAAATCGCCCGCTGCCGGGAATATACGAAGAAGCAAGAGCAGAGCGGCTTCTACTACTTCACCGTTCGGCACCACATTGAGCCTGACACTTCGCCGAGCCGCAGCTGGTTTCGAAAGTGTCCTAAATGCCGTGCGCACGATCGACGGTAACGCCCACGATGGTTGTGTGGGCGGGTTTCGATTTGGAGGCTGGGGTCAACGACTGCGATGGATGGGTTTTCCATGTTGGTCAAGCTGGTCTTCTCGTGTTTTCGTGTTTCGTCTCATGTAATTGGAGGCTAGCGTCAAGATACTAAGTGAGCGCTGTGGGGATTGTCAATGGAGTTTGACCAATACCGTGTACTGCTGTTCGCTACTATCTAGAAGGTCAATCGTGGAGAACTCGAAGTCGCACACGTGTTCGGGCCATTGCTCGATCAGTTTGGAAGGTCGGCGTGCGGGCGGCGACCAAACAGTCCTCAGCAGACCTTCGCAAACACAAATGCGTGCCGTCGGGCACATGTAAACGTCTCCATGTGCCCGAGTTCTCATCTCCGTCAAGTTGCCCTGGCTCTCCCTTTTCAAACCCTCCGGCCCAAGGGCAACACCTTCTCTGAATAGCCAGCCATCAGTACCAGCTCCTCTGGTTTTCTCCCGTACCGACTCTTCGCACACGCACCCGAGTCCATCAGTTCCAGCTCTCTCCAAAGCTCCCACCATGTGCACGCTCAAGAAGATTTTGTGGAAGTGCGGCCATTACAAATGTTACAACATACGCCGTTGTGCGCCATACGAAGCTCACAGCAAATGGCCGTTTTTCAACCGGCAACGCTGTGATGGAATGGTGGAGGATGAGGAGCCCGAAAAGTTGCCCGACGACTGCCAGGAGTGCAGACGTCGTGCCCCTGAGATACGAGGACAGCATCCGTCGGAGGAGCTGGGGAGTTGAATGTGGATCCGATGCGCCGGCGAAGGTCATGTGGAAGAGAGAATGGCCGATCGATGCTAGCGGTGCGTGTTTGCATGTTCATTTAGCTCGGAGGACAGTGTAGCGGGGTGGAGCGTTCGTAACGGATTGGGGTCTCGCTAGACGCTTGCCTCCTCGATGTTGTGTCGAATCTGTATGCTAATGTTCATGAGTCTGCATCATCATTCAACCTCCTGTTTCACATTATCCCCCGTTTCGTCGCCACAGAACATGATTGTGTCTAAAGCTGCTTGCCAGAGCTGACCAGGTCGTGTGCATCGCCACAGCCTCCGGGTGTTCGAACAAACGTTTGATACGCTTCGCGAGCCAGCGCTCGAGTGGAAACCCATGAGTTGCACATGGATTGCCAAGTACCGCATGACCGTCTCCAGCGGTCCTTATAAGCCTCCTTGCACTTCTTGAAACCTCTTTCCACCCACGCCTCTTCCACCGTCTTATTTTCAAGGATTGTCCTTCACATCCAGGCAGTCTTCCACCAGCCAAAGCTCCTCCCACTTCCCGCGCAGCTATTTTCCGAAACGTTCGCCAGATTCCCTCTACCTTGACGCGAAACCAGCACTTCCCTAAATCCCCCATCATGTGCACAGAAGTTAAGACCCAATGGACCTGCGGCCACTTCCAATGGGAGCGAAGGCCCTGTTGGAGGGCTCGAGAGTATGGCAGAAACTGGTTCCGTTCGCAGGCCTGTTTGAGCAGTGTCAAGTCTGATGGCGATGGTATTCAGAGGGACTTCGATTGTCCGCGTTGTTGGAAGAAGAATCCCAACGCAAAAAAACCATGAGCCCTCTCGGTGGGGGAACCTGAAGGCAAGGGCGACACTGCAGTATAGCCGTGTGTTTCATGTCGGTAGTGCGGGACATTGATGATTCGGTGTTGGGATTTCTTTCGGGTGGAATCCATGGGCGGCGTTGCGGTGCTTCTTGAGCTGCCGGGAGTTCTCCTTTGAATCAAGTGTGTTCATAACCTTCTTCACCATTTTCGTCGCCACATGCACAACCGGAGAGGAGTGCGAAGCCACGGTATGTTGGTGCCGAGTGCAGAGGTCCACGGGCTGGTGCTGCTGATCAACTGCGACCGAAACGAAAGGCGTTCATGAAGCTCCGGGGAAGTCACCTGAGGAGGCTGACGGTGATGGTTTGCGCTGCTTTTGGGCGTTCATCGGTGTTACACTCAAATCGGAAGATACGGAATCAAGCGGCCATGGTTGAATTGGAGGGCTGACGCGTATGCCGGCGGAGAGGAAGACCTCGGATGTGGCGAGGTCGAGGATGAAGTATCGAAGCCATCTCTTTATCCGGCGCTTTGTGCCTGCTATACGTCAATCAAGCCTCCTCGTTCATCTCATGCAGATTATATCCCTCTCTTGCTTCAAGTCGTTATTGAGGTATGCTGCTATGTTCATGTCCAATCGCGTCGTGCATCAAGTCGTTGTTGTTAAGGTCTTGGGTGCTGCTCATCGAGGAGGTGCGTGGCAAGTCGAAGCTGCGTTCGTAGCTGTTCCGCTCCGTGACTCTCACGAAGTTTGGCCTTCCACCTGGTGGAGTTAATAGAAGACCTCACTTGAAGACCATCTAGATCGATGAGAAACCTCTCACCAATACAACAAAACCATATCCATCCCCAGCATCCACTCCATTGACAGCAGCATCCATCCATCCAACCCTTGCCATCACCCCTTCCATCCCTCGTCTGCACCCCGTCCCTTCACAATCTTCACATGTCCGCCCTCACCTTCTTAACCTTCATAAGTGAGCCCAAAACCATCACCTCCATCATTCAATCAGAGCGCTCAGCTCGCTTTCACTTCCACATCAGGTGACGTGGTCTATCTCAAAGGTGACTATCAAATTTCTCTTTCTCTCTGTTCAGCGGCAGCGGCGACGGCGGCGGTATGGCGAGGCGAGGGTTCGATTCCCGCGGAGGTTCCCTTTTTGCGCGGGTGAGGTGAAATTCAGTTTTGGCTTTTGTGAGGGTGATGGAGATTGAGGTTTTGACCTGCTCGTTGGCTCTTTCGTTAGTAAGTGGATGAGATATCGTTGCTTGAATGCACTTAGCTTTTTGATGTCAATCTCCTTTGCGATTAGCTATACCGTGCCACGTCTGCTTTCGCCTTGACCTTAGGCTTGCCCTCTTCAACGAAGAGACCGTTGAATGTGACTGTCCTTCGCTCATGAAAAGTTGTCTTAACCATTGTAAGAGAACGACTTTGATTACACTGTACACTCGCGAGCGCTGTTATGCTCCTTACTGGGCTGATGCTCTTGACATCCTCAATCTATCTCTTCTGTACAAATGCTTCATGGACTAGTTCCACTCCTCTCTCTTCTCACCCATCCACCTCCATCCTATCAACCTCAACTCTTAGAACCCCCAATACCCCTTCGTCAACCACCCCGCCAAACCCGCCAAATAAGCCACAACCGCCTGCGTCCCAAAATACCCCACCGGCCGTCCCCTCCCCATATACTTCTCCATCATAACCCCAAACTCCGCATGCGCAACCCTAAACACACACAACGCACTGAGCGCATACGTCAGAGCTTTCTTGCTCCCGCCATTGTGCTCCACGACAGCCGCGAGGAGGAGCGCGAGCGGGACGTTCTCGGCGAAGTTTGTCTGTGCGCGCACGGAGGCGAGGAGAGCGTCGTGGGAGGGGAGCGTGGATTGCGTGTCGCCGAGGGAGGTTTGCGTGTTGAGGCGGTGGTAGACGACGCGGGATTGCAGGAAGAGGTAATACGCGCTGAGCGGGGCGGCGAAGGTGGCTGTTATGGGGAGGTTGAGGCCGAGGGCTGGATAAGATCATTAGTGAGCGAATTGATTGATCACTCAGCATGTTGATGAGGTGAGGTTGCGGGTTGATTAGTCGTCGTGGCACAATGGCTGCGGCTGGCTGCAGGGGATGGAGCCGGAGGATCGAACGAGCTTCTGGTGAGATGTGTTGCTTACCTGTTGTGGCGGACATCTTGGCTGGATAATGATACTGTCGATATTGATACTGTTGTTGTTGATGCTGAAGAAGGAGAAGTTGTTGTTGTCGTCGACGTTGAGGGAGTTGAAGGAGCTCAACGGACCTCGGCCCACTGACGTCAAGGTCGGATCTTCCTTGCCCCTGACTTCCATCTCCGACTTCACCTCCTCCTTTCACGCCGCTTCGTCGATATGACTATCAACAAGGTCGTGTCCGAAGGCGCGTGCAGCACGGGAAGGACCAGACAGCAAAGCAGGTAAGACGCGTCGAGTACAATAGTGATCAAGATGCTATTCAGCTACGAACAAAGACTGGCGTTGGCGATTTGGCCCTTTTTCAGCCTCACGATCCGAGGGCGTAACAAAAGCGATTCGGGAGCATCGAGCATACGGGAAATAAACCGACATGCGAAATTATGAGAATCGTGAGCGCCGATGCTTCTAAGAACTCATGGCAGTGGGTATGCTGAAGCCGACGCCCGAAATCCTCCTCAATGTCATGAAGCAGCATCCTTCTCCTTCAATCACAAGGAAACCTTAGGCATCGCTTTCTTCGAGAGCTCTGTCCTGTGCTCATTTGGAAGCAGTCTTTACCATTCTGGTTCAACCCGCCTCAGCAACACAGTCGACATATTCTTTCTCGACCACTCCGCCCACTCAACCTTGACCTTCTCCAGGCTCGGCTCCGTCCAAACCTTCGGCTGTGCCAACATCGGGTCTCCAACAACACGCTCACGCTCCCATCCTAACTCCCCGACAGCCTTTCCGAATTCAAGCGGTGTGTCGATGGAAATGGTCTTGAGCTCTGGCAGCTGCTCCGCACAGTCTCTCAGCAACTCGAAGACCTTGTCGTGGATGTTGCTCATGCGATAAGCCACACCCGTATTCTGATCGACGTAGTCGTTGATGTCGGGCTCATGGACTGCTGCGTCCCACCACTGGTTTGAGCGAAGGATGGCGAGGTGGCGTAAGGAGGATGGGAGCATCTCGACGAGAGGCAGACTCTGCAGGTTGGAGCCTTCGTACCCCCCGAAGCACGCCTCGTTGATCGCCAGTTCCTCCAGAGCCGGACCTTGTTTGAACGACGGGAACATCTTCCCCCCGACTGGTGTGGCTTCGCGGTCATCAAGGCGCAGCTGTCGAAGATGTGGCATCTGCCGCTGGATGATATCGCCGATAGTCCACAGACTGACCGGCTGGTTGAGATGGCAATACTGGCCGGCGCAGAAGACGTATCCAGCAAAGGTGACGCTGAGGGATCGGAGCCCAGTGCAAGCTCGCAGGACAGATGGCAAGCCTTCCGCATTGAATGTGCATCTGGACAGATTGAGGTACTGAAGATGGTGAAGCTGCCACATTTGGATGCTCTTATCGACGTGGCGAGAGAAGCGGTAGACTGTTGGCGACTCTAGAGACTTGACGTGGAGGAGAGGCTCGAGTCCGTTCAGAGTTCGAAATGAGTCCTTGTCCAGATGATGAAGCTGCAATGTCTTCAACTTCTTCAGTGGGAGGCGGGATTTGGCTTCGGGCTCTCCTTCTTCATTCGACGACGGATCTGGGACCAGGCGAAAGAGCTGATCGAACAGACCACACATCCCTTGGTTCGCCCTGTATCCCACAGGCACCGAGAAGGCCAGGGTCTCGATCTTGGTACAGAGTAGGAGCAGAAGCGTCGGGACAGCATCATTCCAGGACGGCTCCTTCAGAATGAACTCGAGGAGCTGGGTCGGCGTGGTGAGATTGACCAGCTGAACCCATCCATAACGCTTCTGCGGCGGGATCCTCCAAGCATCCACCACCATCTCCTTCACAAGTGCGCCGAGGCCACGGTCCTTCCGAATGCTGCGGATGAAGAGGAGAGGATTCGCCGCGCTTTGCCCTGGGAATATGGCGAACATGATCGGCTTCATGACCCGGTTGAACTGCTTGCTGGCCCTTGAGACCGCGGCGAGAGTGCGCAGGCTTCTCTTGAGCTCTGCGTGGTGGTTGGCGGGAGCGCCTGGTTCGTATCGCTCACATCCGATCGTCGAGGCGGATGGGAGCCGGAGGTTGGTGAAGATGTTTTCGAGGATCTCGTCGGGATAACGAGATCTGTTCTCCGTGGATGGTGCTGTGGCCATGCTGTTGACTGCTATGTTGGTATACGGTCGTCAGTGGTGCAGAAGTGGAGAATGATCGAGGACGAGGAGAAGGTGGCGGAAGGGAGATGGCAACGCACGGGCCATGGCCGTGCCGATGTGTTGCCGGGGATTCATTCACTCGCGGGGCTCATCCCACCTCCACCTCACAGCCGGTAGGTCTTGCCTATACTTTCATGGTTGTAGGTACGTATACACTGAGCAGGAAACACGCTCTTCTCTGTATGCTGATTGACTATCAGGCCATTTATCTTCCCCTTTCGGTTTGCTTTGTGGTATCATCCAACATTATGGAGCTACTACGACAATCTTGCGGCATTCTACTAGTTTTACAGGAAACGAGACAGGCCATTGACTGCATCAAAGCGCTACAATACAGCGAGACTCTTATGCAGTCTGACCTTTGCATCAATGCAAAGACAAAGACAAAAAGGTCACATACAGGCATCAGATCTACAAACAACACCACATCGTCGGGAGAAAAGCAGACGCCCGCCATGGATATATCTCCTTTCCTCCCGCCCACCAGGTCGGGATATCAGGCACTATCCACTGTTTACATTTCGTTTCGATATGTCCTCATCTTCCCACAGGGCAACTTCATACAGCATCGGCTGGATCGCCCCTCTCTCCTGCGAACTCGCAGCAGCTCTCGAGATCCTCGACGAAGAGCACGACGACTCACCAGAAGACTTTCTCCAAAACAGCTCAGACCACAACAACTACTCATGGGGCCGGGTCGGCAAGCACAATATCGTCATCGCCTCCCTCCCATCTGGGGAATATGGCACCTCGGCTGCAGCTTCCACGACGGCTGGGTTGAGGGCCTCTCTGCCCTGGGTGAAGGTTGGTCTTCTTGTGGGCATTGGAGCGGGGATTACTGGAGAGGCTGTGGGCGATGATGGGAAAGTGACTGTGAAGAGGCGGATTTTTTTGGGCGATGTGGTTGTGAGCCAGCCCACGGATGCCGATGGAGGTGTTGTCCAGCATGATGTGAAGAAGGCCAAAACCGTTGACGGCAAGAAGGTTTATGATATGCACGGATTTCTGAACAGTCTTCCGGGGGCTCTTTTTGGTGCGCTGGGCGATCTTCAAGCCCGGCATGAGATCAGCGACTCGAAGATCCATGAGTACCTCAAGGCATTCGAGAGAAATGAGAAGATGAGAAAGCCCTATGGATTTCCGGGCGCTCAAAAGGATCCGCTGCGAATGGCTCTGCGCACTCAGAATGACAGGACAGGCGCTGACGCTGAGGTCTCCGAAGATGGAGTTTTGGACGAGGAGAACTTCCGTGATCTTCCAAAGATACACTACGGCACCATTGCGTCTGGAGATGAGCTCATTAAGAATGCTGAGGAGCGGGACGAGATCGTTCGTTGGCTGGAGGAGCATAAGATTCACCCCATCTGCTTCGAAATGGAGGCCCGTGGACTAATGAACAGCTTCCCCTGCCTGGTCATTCGTGGGATCTGTGATTACGCTGATGAGAGGAAGAACGATACTTGGCAAAGGTACGCGGCTGCGACTGCTGCCGCTTTTGCCAAAGAGCTACTGCAGCATGTCAGATCGAGGGATGTTGATGTGCAGAAGGGGATTGGGGAACTGGTCAAGAATGGTTAGTCAATGAGCTCAGTTCTTTGTACGCAGCGACTGATTATTTGTAGTTGACGAAAAGGTGTCCCAGCTTCAGGCAAAGACTGAAGAGATCCATAAGCACACTGACTCGCTGTATGATCAATCCGGTGCAGAGGAAAGACAGCAAGTTCTGGACTCTCTCACCAAAGACAACCATAGCGATGCTCTCAATGCAAGTCTTGAGAACCACTTGGAAGGCACGGGCACCTGGTTCCTGGCGAGTCCGGAGTTTTCGAAGTGGATGTCGCAGGAAGAGTCTACCTTCATGGAAGGTATTGGAGAGCCAGGAGCTGGCAAGACTGTCCTTGCTGGTCAATGCGTTCAACACCTGCGGCAACAACAGAAGCGGAGGGACGCGGCCGTCCTGTATCTGTTTTGCGAGCATTCCCGGCAAGGCAGTCAAAGGCTTACGGACCTTCTGCTGTCTCTCCTTCGCCAAGCCTCCGAGCACATGTCACCGCTGCCAACCTTTGCAACCAGGAGATTCCAGAATATACGCGAGCGCAAAGATTCCAGTACGAGCCTGTCAGAACTCCGCGAAGCACTGCAACAGGCGTTGTTGACCTTCAAAGAGACGAACATCGTGATAGATGCTCTGGACGAATGTGAGCCATGGTGTCTTCGTGAGCTCCTCGAAGTGATCCGCGATCTGGCCAAGAAGCACTGCCTGAAATGTATTACAACATCCAGGCGAGATGTGGCTATCAGTGGCCTTGTTGGAGCTTCGCTGCGAGTGGATATCGAAGCTTCGGACTTTGATATCGAGAAGTACATTCAGTCTCAACTGGGAAAGCTTCGACGCCGGGTAGACATAGATGACGATCTAGAGAACAACATTATTCAAGTAGTTAGGCAAGCTGCTGGTAATCTGTAAGTATCCCCAAGGGTTGTTACTTCGCACACGTTTCTGACCTTTGAAAGGTTCCTGCTTGCAAGATTGCACATGCAGTCGCTTGCCTCGAAGGTCAGTATTAGAGGCGTCAAGGAGACTCTAGGCGCACTTCCACGGAACTACGCCGGAGCATACGACGAGGTGATGGAAAGAATACAAGCTCAGGACGAGGATCTTCGCGAGCTCGCCAACTCGGTACTGATGTGGATTGCTCACGTGCGACAGCCTCTGCAAAGCAACGAGCTCCAACATGCTCTCGCAATCAGATTCGATGACAAGCACTTTGACAGCAGTGGCGTTGTTAAGCTTGACGTGCTTTTGTCAGCGTGCGCTGGCATGGTTGCCGCGGATGATGTTCATTCCCTTGGCCTTTCGCCTCTGGACGATCGTCAGACCATTGGCTTTGCCCATTTCACGATATCCGAGTACTTTGCCCAGACGAGTAGCAAGTGGTTTCCATCTGCCAACATTCGTTTGGCAAAGACCTGTCTTTCGTACACAGGGTTCTGTATGGAGGAGGCCAACAGTTCAGCAAGTAACTCTTGGAACATAGATTGGACGGTCAAATTCCCTCTCATCTTCTATGCAAGTACGTCGTGGGGTTATCATGCCGCTCGTTGCACTGAAAGTGACATGGAAGAGTTGACGGATGCACTTATGCACGTCCTTACTCCGAACACTTCTCCACTCATCTGGGCGGAAACTGAGCGGCGTTTCTTCTATCCCGACGTTTCGCGGTGGTGGTACGTACCGGTATGGCACTGCCTTGCCTACTACGACTTGATTGGTCTCTACTCAAGGCTACGAGATCGAGTGTCATGCCAGCTGCTGCCAGATTCACGAGGAAGAACGCCCCTCGCGTGGGCGGCCGAAGGGGGTGCCGAGAGGATGGTGAGAGAGTTCCTTGCCTCTGAGGCCAACAAGATCCACGACGGGTGGTGGTTTACACATCCACTATACAAGGCTTTGGAGTTTGGGCAAGGGAAGGTCGTTGGACTTTTGTTGGAAGCTGACATTCATTCCACTGTCTCTGACAGCTACATGGAACCGCCATTGATCACTGCAGCTCTGAACAACCATCGCGAGGTAGTGCGAATGCTTGCGGCTAACGACAGAATTGATGTGAATCAGCAAGATATCTGGCGGCACTCTGCGTTGGATTGGGCTGTCGAGGAGCGTCTTCTGGACATTGTCGAAGACTTGCTGAAGATTGAGGGAGTCGACATAAATCAACAAATGTCGCACGGGCATACAACTCTCACGAACGCCATCTACTCAAGCAGCGACGAAATCGTAGAGCAGTTGCTGAACTCCGGAAATGCCGACATTACTTTGCCAAATGCCTTTGGCGTGACGCCAATGCTGCAAACCTTATGTTCCGCTGGCCTCGAGAAGATGAAATTATTGCAAAGACCACACGGTACTCTCAAGAATGTTATTGGACAGTGTGTCGATCTGAGGAAATGTAGAAGGATGTGCCTGGATCGATACATGGGTTCACAAGAGGTTGACGTCCTGAGAAACGACGGATTTCATGTCTCAATGCACCCTGAAGTCGCCCGGCACTCGGTGTGGAGCGCATTTGTGTATTGGTCGATGTCGATGAAGTCCCTCTACACTGGAGCGGATAGCTCTACCTATCGACAGGTCGTTGACATGCTGAAGAGACTGGCGCCCGAGCTCCAGCTTGTAGTGTTGCCAGGGAGATTCGAGGCCGACAAAATGTTTCGATATTTCGAAAGGTACTTCAAAAGGCGCATCACATGTTATATCTGCAGACAAGCTTGCATCCACGGAGGATTACATTGTCCGCTATGCTACATTGCCTCATCAACTAGGGCGAGTGCGGACATCTGCTATACATGTGTGATCCAGGAAGGCGGATGGTGCCTCCCGAATCAGCTTCACGCCAACCACCACCTGCTGGATTTTGGCTGCTTTCTTCGCACTGGAACATGTCCAATACCGACTCGAACTCGTACACCGGAGCCGGGGAGCGGGATGGCCTGTGCTTCATACCTGTATTCAAACCACCAGCAGCCATCGCCATGCAACATGTGCGGAGATATCTTCATTGCGCACGATGTGCTGGTATGTTTCGATGCCGGATGTTCCGATCCAGTACCATTCAGACTGTGCGTCTCTTGTGTCCAGAAAGAAAGATGGTGCAAGAACAGAGATCACAAGCTCCAAGAATATGGCGAAGGAGACGTACCAAAGGAGTCATACCCTCTCCAAAGCTTCTCTGTTCGACGGCGAAGAAGTGCCGAAACATTCGCCGATTTTAGTAGCTACGATAAAGTCGTAAGTCCCCCGGAATGCTACTCTACCAACGTTCATACTACAGACTGCGTCAGCCCAGGTGCCAAGTGCCGGTGCATTCTGGAGTGGTCACGGCGTGCTGTGAATGGGAACAGAGAGCCACTTCCTCCTCGTCGTGTCAACGACAAGGAAAGTGTAATATTGCCATGGAAGTTGAAGGAGGTAGATGTTTGAATAGCTGACTGGGCGTAAGTGGAGGCTTCTGGGAGAGATGGAAATAGACATGTGCGGATGCTTTTCGATTTATGATAGAGAAACGAGGAGTGAGGAAGCCTTCTCAAACGGATGCCACTCCCGCGAGCGTCAGCATTTGTGACCATTTGAAGTATCCCTCTTGTTCCGAAATTCATCTTCCACAATGCGTGCAGTCTTGCGGACGCTCTCTGGTTGTCCTTGTTACCAGCCTGAGCTCCAGTCATTCCACAAAGTTCCAACGACGCAAAGTCGCTCACAGACGTTGTTGCGGATGCTGCAAACTGTTGTGTAACCTCGTCGTGGCATAGCCTCGTTACACCGCACCTCGGAACCAACGGAACTGGAAAGTGACAGATCATTTCGCCACCGATTTCGTGGAGATGTGCATCAAGGGAAGCTGCATCTGTCCGGCAGAGCGTTTTCGCGAGGAACTGGAATCGCAAAGAGGACGCCTCTTTCTTTCTCTCTTGACTTCACCTTCCATTCCTTCCAATTGCAACCCGAGCCGGATCTCTCCAGACCAAAGCCATCATGACCACAAACATCCAGACCGAGCAACCCTGTAGCATACACCTCCCCAACGAAATCCTCGAAAACATCTTCTCCCGATTCAAACTCCCAGGTGCCGCGAAAATCGGCCGTGATCGATACGAAAGCGTCAACGTCCTCAAAGGACCTCCAGTCCCGAATCAGCCGGCTGGTTACTACCGAGACAACGATCTGGGAACCGGTGCTTGCACTCATCAACATGACGACTATAAGTTCAGGCTTCGTACAATGTCTGCCATTGCGAAAGTCTGTCGCGAATGGCGCGAGGCTGTCATTCCTCTTCTTTACGCTGTTTATCCTGGTCAGACCGTTGTCAGACCTGAGCTCTTTCTGCGATCTATCAAAGCTCCCCCCCAAGTCAAACACTGCAGTAAGAGGCCCTATCTCACTGCGCACGGTCGGCTCGTCAAGCCAAGTCTTGAGCCGGAAGGCTCCGACTCGGAAATAAGATTCAGGGAAAGCCAGCGCCTCGCTGTCAACGTGAGACAGCTTGTGATCGACCCTTGGGCCAACGAGGTATCGCCCCACTCGGTCTTCGAGACCTATACGTCTAAGAGAATTACATCCTACGACGGTCTTGTCGAGTTCTTCGAGAATCACGCGAAGAAGTGGAACGATGAAGCTTATGTAGTCCTTCTCCTCCTATGCTGCTCGCAGGTCCGAGTCGTTGATGTTACGGCGCCAAACCACACAGTCTCCTTCAACGGCGGCGGAGCCTTCTACTTCTGTGCCCAGTTTAATGAACGGCCCGATATCTGTTTACCCAAGGCAAGTCCGCTGCCGGAGATAATGGCGAACGGAGCCTTGCGCCAGTTGAAGGAGATTCACATACACCGTGCTGATCCACATAGCTTGAGCGGGCTCGAGGCTTACAAAATCATAAAGAGTCTTCCGCCACTACAGTCCGTTACGATGTATCGTCTGGGGACCCCTATCCGCCCTCTTACTGGCCTAAAGGACTTGACCGCACTTACGCTTTGCCGCAACAACTTCTTCGATGGTACCAAGCTCTTCATGGCTCTAAAAGCTTGTGAGAAGCTGCTTTTCCTAAGCATCACACCTGTCGGGTTTAGTTGCGAGGACGGCAGACTGGTTCGGAATCGGCATCATATGAATTTCAAGGAGCTCCACAAAGTCCTCGTCACCAAACTGCTGCAATTGCAAAAGTTCCGCTTTGATGACCGTGAGCTGGACCCACCAAGGCCGGTGATTTTCTATCCTCTGCGGAAAGGACCGCCCTTGAAGCATCTCGCCATCAACGAAAGCTGTCTCGGCAGCTACTTCGGCACGTCCAAGACCGACATTGTGTACCCCCATATTCCACTAGCCGACATGCTCCCAGAGACCATCCAATCCCTCACCATCTTCCGCTCTACCCGATGGTGGGACCTGGCCGCCTGCCTTTCAGAAAAGAAGATCTTCGACGCCGATGACGGCATCTATCCTTTCGACGACATGACCTATAGCTTCGATGCAATCCACGAGAAGATCGTTGATTTCTTATCGACTGGGCAGGAGATGTGTCCAGACCTTGAGACGATCTACTTGGATACACCGCTTCCGTTCGGGAGAGATGTGGGGCAGTTTGGGTGGAGGTGCGACCGGGTCGTCGGCGAAGAAGCTCTAGAGAGGCCGAGTATCGTTCTCGATGCATCGATCACGCCGGAGTTGAAGGATGAATGGGACAGAGCGCAGCGCTACAGGGCCGCAAAGCCAGGTTTGGTGCTGAGGAAGGTGAGGTGGATGGATAGAAGGCGTGGGATTTGAAAGAATCTTCCACTCAGCGGGATCGTTGCATACTGTATTTAACATTTCTGTAGACTCTCAGTATCTCCGGAGGACTCAATTCACTCTTGTTACTTACTCGGGATCACACTCTGGGTAGTTGTAAACTGAATCACAGGTCAAGAGCACCTGAATCCAAATCGTACCCGGCGCACATGTTTGTTGCGTCGGGTCGCCCAGGAGGCCGCCTTCAGGACAGGCCCAGTAGGTTCGAGTACAGGGTTCGCTGTCCGGAAGGTAGGTAAGGACCGGAGCTCCCAAGTCTAACGTGCAGATGCCGACAGGATAGCGTTTGGAGTGGACTGGGAGTTGCGTTAGAAGCAGATGATGTATGCGAGAGGTGGCATACGTGGTCTTGCTGGGAGAAGTGGCAGTGTAGAGAGGAGATAAACAAAACTTGTGAAGAGTTTCGGAGACATTGTGTTTGAGATTGGCTGGAACTTTTCCGTTGGAGACGAGGAGGAGGAGAAGGGAGACGAGAATTGCGATGTGAGAGGAAGAGCGCCCTTCTATAGGAAGTGGGCGGCGTTGGCATGGTGCTGGCATTGAAGCGAGGGTACGATGTCGTTGGAGGGGGGGGGGGGTGAGGTGGTGATTGACTGGCTCTGAGCTCTAGGCCGAAGAAGTCCTTTTCGTGCTGCAAGCCACATGGCTGTAGGGAGAAGTCTTTGGCGAGAACTCTTGGCGACCCCAGCGAGTGTATGTCGAATACCCAAAGGACTTCTTTGGAGGTTCAGTCAGCGGTCAAGTGGATGTATATTATATCTGCCGCGTTCTTGCTCCAGGAAGAGCTGAAGTCGCTCGGCGAAACGTTTCTCCAGGTTCCGGGAGATGAAGCATCAGCACCTCGGGCAGCTCCCAGCGCCAACATTGTTCCCAAACTCCCTCAATCGTCGTGCCAGCAGCCGCAATTTCGTTCGCGGGCCTTCGATGGTATGTCGATGCTCCATGGGCTGGCGTCGCCGTCATTTCCAGGCCCCACAAGTTGCCTCGCTACCTCACCGATCCGATTCCCCGGAATCCGCCTTCCCGCCCTCCTGTCCTCTCACAGTCGATGACACCTCCTTGTATGCGATTCCAGAAAGAGCTCAGTACGAAGGCCTCGAGAACCAGGCTGTGATGGATGACACAGCAAAAGAGAGCGGCGTGCGGCGGAGGGAAGGTTGGACGAGGTGAAGGCCGAACGCTGGTCGACAGGCACGTGGTATCGCGAGATCACGTCGGCCTCATAGCCTTGTGTCTATCCGGCGGAGTATGTATCATCGTAAGATCGTGTAAAAAGCCCAGGCGATGTAAGAGCATGGTCAAGATGCACTTGATACGTGAGTTGAAAGGCTTCGGCTCTCAGCGGCCGTGAAGATACGGGAAAGTGGGCAGCATATGTCGATCAACGCCTAGCACACACAGCCTATATCGGTAAGAGGCTGTCGAGGGCATGAATTGCGAGAATGCGGCAGAAGCAGATGTTCAACACATCCGCCATCGCTGCCGTCCGCTTCATCCGGACGGTCGGCGACTTGCCGAGCTGCAAGCGATTTCGGCGAGGTGGGCGAATCCCCTCTCCTTTTTATACCACTTCACAATGCACTTCTCGAAACAATCACCGCGCCAAGATGAGTGCTCAAACTATCGAGGTGCCCGCGATGGCTCCAAGCAAAGAGAAGACTGAGAAGGCGTTGATTCGATATCCATTCTGGCTGGGCGGAGCTGGCAGCTGTACTTCGGCATGTATGCTGCATCCGTTGGATGTTGGTGAGTAAGCAAGGCAGATTGCCTGAACCATATTTGCTCAGAAATGCAGTGAAAGTACGACTCCAGACACAGCGGCGAAGTGGTGTGCGATTGGGGCTTGGCAAGATGTTTGTTCATGTCGTCAAGTCTGATGGTCTGCTTGGACTTTATTCAGGCGCAAGTGCATTTCACAGGCAAATTGATGGGCTATCCCACTAATCCTTACCAGCTCACGGCATCTCTCATGCGACAATGCACCTATGGCCTCACTCGGTTCGCCGTCTACGGCAAGCTCAAGGAGACATTCACGCCGGACAATCCGAAGCCATCATTCCCTTCACTGATCGCCATGGCATCAGTATCCGGCTTCATCGCAGGAATCGCTGGCAACCCGGCCGACTTGCTAAATGTGCGAATGCAGAACGATGGAGCCCTTCCTCCCGAGCAACGACGACGATACAAGCACGTCTTCGACGGCCTCTTCAGAATGATCCGAGAAGAAGGCGTGGGAAGTCTCTTCCGCGGCGTCTGGGCTCACAGTACCCGAGGAGTAATCATGACCGCCTCTCAACTCGCCAGCTACGATTTCTTCAAACAGCAACTCATGGATCGATTCGCGATGAAAGACGGCATCCAGACTCATTTCTCTGCATCTCTCCTGGCGGGCTTTACGGCGACGACGATCTCCAGTCCGGTCGATGTCATCAAAGCTCGGCTCATGAGTGCTACGACCAAGCAAAGTGCTGTTGCGCTGGTGACGACGATGACTGCCAATGAGGGTTTGCGGTGGATGTTCAAGGGATGGGTGCCGAGTTTTATGAGGCTTGGTCCGCATACGATCTTTACGTTCATCTTCTTTGAACAGTATAAGAAGGCTTACCGGAAGTTTAATGGGTACGACTAAGAGAACGAGAGACGATCCTTGATGGAGAAGTTGTCAATGCGACCCAGTTGCTATCTCGAAACTCCGAAAAAGAAGTCCCAACGCCGGCCCTGGTTCTAAACAAAAGTCAAAGCGAAACGCCAGCGACAATTCCCGACACACACCGCAGTGCTGTCAACCTCCACAGGAACACGCACCTTCAACTCTCACGGTCCTCTGGCTCGCTCAAGGACATGTCGTTGGACTGTGTCTGATCTGCGCCTTATCTGACCCATAGCCCCAGTACCACGTCTTGGACTTGATATCCGGCTTCAAGTTCAAGCGGCCATTCCAGAACTCCTTGAACGGCTTCAAGTTCCGATCGCCAAACGCCGAGGTCCATGGCCAGATGAAGGTTCCGATCCTGGATCGTCAAGTCAGGAACTTGTCATACACAGCAAAATTACCATCGCGGCGGACTCACCAATCTCCTGTCTCCGACGACTCAAAGTACCCATCCTTGGTCACTTGCTTCTCCAGCGTCTTCTGGATATCCCCGAAGTGCGGGGCGCCCCATTTACCATCGCCGCACCTGTACAGCGATTCGTCTGGGTCTCTACCTACGCAGGCTGGTTTAGCATAGCCGGTTAACTTCCAATAGTGAAAGCTCTGCCGGGGTTGGAAGGCGCATTCTTGGGGTGTGTCGACTTGGACGGAGACGTCGGCGCTGGCGTTGTGGAAGCCTTTCGTGATGGTGATGCCGCGGGACTCGAGAGAAGGGGCCGCTTGGATGGGTGCGAGAAAGGTGGTGAGGAAGAGGAGGGTTGGTGTGAGACTGAGCATTCTGGTGCTTGTTGCACGGGTGTTGATTGCGATGTTGTTCGTCTGTGATGGCGTTGTGTTGATGCCTTTGCCATTGGAGATCTAAGGACTTCTTTATACCCTCATGGCGGCGGACTTCCCCCAGGCGACTGGAAATCCACAAATCCATCGTCCTCAACTCGACATCTTCAGCCTTCGTACAGTCGCCATTCATCTGTCCTCATCCTCCTTCCAGGCTCCACGACGAGGCTGTACATATTCACGGCGACGATTCAGCCATCTTTCGGAGGGGGTTTCTTGGCGAGCGACGTTCAACAAAACTTCAGCCCTTCTCTCAGCCATTCTGGCGGTTCCACCCGTACGAGGCTGAATTTCGAGATTTGTGGGTCGGGAGCTGAAGTCTCGCCAACATACGCTCCTTGGCTCAGGTACGATGCGGCGTTCCTGCTGTCTGCGGGAGGATGTATGCGTTCCTGCATCTCACCGCCGCTCTTGGATCTGGTATGCACGTCATTCGGAGAATTTCTCGAAGGAAGCATGGCTGAAGGATATTGTAGGCCGGCACTGAAGCCCTACCACTTCCGCGGCTGGTCTGTCTGGATCGACGAAGTGCCCAATGCCCTCAGAAGGAGCAGCCATTCATCTTCTTGTGTCTTTTCTGTGCTGGTCGAGAAGAATGTCACTGCCTGGCGAGTGCTGAGGTATTCGAATCGCTGCATGCTACTCTTCGCAGTAGGGGAGTTTACCCTCTGGCGGGCGCTCGCCTTTTTCGAGCAATTGCGTTCAACTTGTGCAGTCTGGCTGCAGGTATGGAAAATGATCCTCTGGTCCTGCGATTCTTGGGTCCAATCAGGCGCCATTCGCTGCCAGTTAATTCGAATTGGATGAGAACTCCTGTACTTTGAGAGTCCGCCGCCTGCGTCTCCTGAGCTCTTGCCAATTGCTTTCGAAACCGCACGGTATCGACACAGCTTTGAGGCCGCGGCGAAGGCTGGCAGAGTCTGAATGATAGAAAGCTTGAGATGTTCGAGTCCAAGGTGTCAGCCATGCGGGCCTTGATCAACTTGACCTTCTGCCTTCCAGACAGACAGCGCTCAATGGAAAGACGAAGTTCCTCCCAACCGTGAGAAGCTGCATTATTTTCAGTGCCTGCGGATAAGTCTTATACCGATGAGAAGTCGATTTGCAGTTGAAGTGATTGTCAGGCGCACAACCTTTGCCATAGACGCTCTTTCTGAAGGTGCCTCGGAGACCGCGGACAGTCCTCAACGTCGAAGAAGACCTTCTTACTACCCAGAACTTGGAAAATACCCAGGTACTTTCTGACATCCTGCGGCCGCCACGTCATTCCTTTGCCGTTCACGCATGATGAGCTGAGGAGAGCGGATCCAAAAATATCTGGAGCACGTGGCCGGACGAATGACTTCTTGATCGTACTTGGCCGTTCGAAACATGCAGACGGTGCATCCCGAATTGGCAGTCTCGCGATGCGATACACGTTGCAGTATTGCACCTACCGTTCCAGGAAAACGGAGCTCGGAATCCCGCCCATCTTGTGGCTTTCCATGATCGAGATCGACTATCCAACGTTTGGACATCTTTTGTTACAAGTGTTGTATCCTGTTGGCTCGTAATACAATGGCGTCAGTCAAGGCTGTTTCCGGACAGGAGACCTTGATGCCATTGATGCTGTTGCAAACATATTCTCGTAGGCTGTCTGGAAAGGTGGAATCTCCACCAAGCTCATGGAAGATGAGACCACAAGAAACGCGCATCCACGAATATGCTCAGGCCCTTGCCAGGAGTGATGCAACGACTGGAGTTGGACTGACCAACACGTTCCACAGCTGGCGCAGTCACACTGTACTGTGCTTCAAATCACAGTCACAGGTGGGGTCAGCCGGTTCGGTACCATCATCGTGGTCACGGGGGAACGGACTCATAGCTGGCCCAACAAATCCTGAAGGGCTCACATCCACGAAACCACAAGTCGGTCAGGTCGAAAATCACCCAGATAGGCTATTCCACAGCTTTTTGTACCAGCGTCATGCTTCGCCGCTCTGGCAAACTTCGCGCTCGATCGACCTTTGGAGGCCCATGTCGCGCGCTGCAATCACATTCTAGAATACATTTAGGTTGGTCGTCGGCTTCGACACTGGCTCGATCGCCCTTGGAGAAGGCAAGCAGCTGCACGATCGACGTTAGGGCAGACGACAAGGGACAGTGTCTTGGAGTGCCCAGTCTTGCCTGAGCGGTGCTTCTTCAGCCTCATTCTAGTGATCGGAATGCTTGGGTTAGGCGCCTTCCGGTTCTTTTACACACGAGTGATTTCTTGCCGCTCAGTGACCTAGTCTATAGATGCTTGCCGGACTACATGGACCCTCGTGTGCGGTATCGCAATCTGGATCGACCGGAGGATAATAACCTTCCACGGAAGTTACTTATCCGAACTCCAGCACCCCCGGTGGCTCATCAAAAGACTGATGATCAAGATGACGACGATCGAGGCGAAGCAAGAAATTCCCTTGTCCCCGAATATGAGAAAGTTACAGTCAGCCGCATGTCTCACTACGAGAAGACATCCAAGATCAGACCCGTGGCCTCGACCTTTGCATTCCATGTCTGAGAAAATTCCTGGTCGCATTGTCTCGTTTTCTCGTACCGGAGACTACTGGGTTTCGAGTCGCATGGCGCAGTCATCTCCGGCTACTCTGAGGCGACGATATACTGCATCGATATCCTTGGATTGCGAGGGCTGCGGCGGCAGATGCTCATCATCACAGTAGAGCATTGCATCCATTCCCTGGGATCGCAATCGTATTCTAGGGAAACGGGATTAGGGCATTCTCTTAGCCCGCACTCGGATCGTTTGAGTACACTTCTTAGGGTTCTAAACCCACACGTAATTAGCTCTCGCTTCAATGCGAATCACACGCCCTGCGCAAGGCTGCATCCCAACCAGCCGGCCAGGACCCCGGATTGACACGAGGGACGTCTGTCAACATCCCCCGGGGATCTTGTTTCACGACGGCGACCACGGATCATCACGAGGTCCATGACGACGCCACGCAATTACCTTCTTCGTCGCGGAATGGAAGTTTCGGCTGTGAGGGCAGGGTCCAGCCTTGTGGAGTGAGCTTCTCAAACTTGCCTTGTACCTTGCAGTAGCGGGTTAAGGTTTGCTGTCGACCACATGGTCGTCAACACATCGACGAGTGAGAATGGCGATGAGAGAAGTGATCCTTGAGAGATAATCTTTGGGATATCAAGCAATGAGTCTAAAATTGCGACCTGCTTTCGCACGGCGTCGTATCCTCAAACAGCGTCGACGTCAGGCTTCAGGCTTCAGGGAGTGTTGTTGGTGAGAAGTCGAGTATATATACGATCACCGACTCTCACTGTTGGTCAATATCCATCACAGGCAGCACAGACATCAGCACCATCAGCATCAACAGACAAAACTCAGCAACACCGCCGAAACCAGCTTCAGACGATACCGACATCATCATGTTCGCCTCAATCCCAATCCTCTCCCTCACGGCTCTTGCTACCTTCGCAGCAGCCCAAGGCGGCGACATTCTCTACGGTGGACAATGCTGCTACGACGGCTGGTTGCACTGCCAGAACCAAGGCTCCTGGGGATGCGTTCAGATCGACGGCGGAGGCCCCAACTGCGTGAACCAGACGCCCAACTGCGACAACGACTGTGTTTCTGGATACGCTTACCAGAAGGACAAGTGAGTAACATAGTCTGTCTGACGAAGGCAATGACTGACGCTGGTCCAGCTCCAACGACCCTCGCTGCGTCTGCTCCGGCTGGGACGATGCCAACCAACCTACTGGCTATTGTTAAGCGATTCATTGTCGGCAATACCAGGACATCAAGTCATCAAGAGGCGGCATATTTCTTCGTCTGAGTTGACTTGATGGATTGAGCGGTACAATAGCAAGCGCGAACAGCCAGAGCAGACATATATTCGATCAGTGGACAGCAGTCAAGTAATCAGCTTCTCTGACATGTCACCTTCTCCTTCCCACCTACATCGATAGCAAGATTTGTCCGACAATCTTCCGCTACCTCACTGCCTTCTCACTGCCTTCGTACTCCCATCTTCACAGTTGGACTCTCCATAAGCTGATCAAACTTATGCGCTAGCTTCGCGGCTTTTGTCGACAAGGCGATCTCTTTGACAGCACGCTCCCTCATCTCCGCCTCGTAGCTTCTCAGCGCTGCTGTCAGCTGTTGAGCTCCACCGTCAACTTTCGACAACTTCTCTACCAACAACGCAGCATCTTGAAGCCCATTATTCAGTCCTTGTCCTCGATACGGCGGCATCGGATGTGCAGCATCTCCAGCAAGTGTCACTCCGCCTGCCAGCGCACTGGACGACCAGTCCATGGGCTCCCAGATCGATATATGATCAACGTCGAACTTCAAATCCTCGGGCACCGCATTCAAAACCGACCTCCAAGGCTCCACATACTCCGCAGCTTTGCTCTTCAAGAACTTGATCCTCGAAGCCTGGTCAGCAAAGTCCTCTCTCCGAGGCGATCCGACCCAGAAGAACATCACCTGCCACAGCCACGTCGACGGATCGTTGGGATCGTGTGCGTCTTGAGCCGAGATCCAGAACATGGTACCATTCTTGTGATGGGCGTTGAAGAAGACGGAGTGCATGTCTTTCATTTTTGTTGCGGTTTCGATGTCGAATTTGCAGGGGAAGTTGAAGAGGTTGAAGTCGAGGCTTGTGTTAAGGGCTTTTTGAGGACCGACGAGGATGTGGCGGACGATGGATTTGCCGCCGTCGCAGCCGATTAGTAGGGTGCTTGTGGCGGATGTGCCGTCTTCGAAGTGCGCTGTGACGGAGTTGTTGTTTTCGGTGATCGATGCAAGTCTTTTGCCGTACTGATCGCTCGTCAGCTCACAAGATCCCTCGTTCGGCTTCAATGTTGCTAGAAGGATTGGCTTACCTGAACATCAATCCCCTCGCCAAACAACTTCTTGATCTTGCTTCTACTCACTCTCGTCGCACCTTTCGGCATCGGGATCGAGAACAGCAGTTGGCCCGAGTGGCCAGCATAGTTGTTCAGCGCCAGCTCGCGATCGAAGTACGGATTGCAGCAAGCCTCGTTCATCCTTTCCCTCAGCTCTGGAGGCAGTACCGTCTCGATGGCTTCATTGCCCCAATGAAGACTCATGCCCCACTCACGCGGTCGATCATGGTACGTCTCTGCGGTTTCTCGTTCGAATACTGTGGCTTTGATGCCATGCTGAATGAGATTCTATGTTAGTACGGAGGATGCCTGTCTTTTCATTGTCTCACTTACACGTTTTAGCCCCTGTGCAAGGAGAAGTCCTGTTGCCCCTGCACCTATGATCAGGATTTGAAGGCTTTGCGTCATTTCGATGTTGTTATAGGCAGATAATGCTGTTGATATTCAAGTCAAGAACGTTCAATGCGGCCGCAAAAAGTCTTGCGTCATGAAACAAGACCAATCGGCTGGGTGGAGGCTGACAAGGGGTCGAATCAGTATCAATTCGAATATTTGGGAAGAAGAAAGGTCAGGAAGCAGTGCTTTGCAATGCTTTTGCGAGGCCAACCCGCCCTGACAGTCGCAAACAACAAACTCCCAACGGTGTCACAAGCCCCGAGTATCTTCTCAACTAGCTGGATCCGAGACCTCGGGATGACTGTACTTCCCCCATCTTCTGTTGCGAGAATTTGCCAGATAACGCGAGGCTGAACTTTCGTTGGCCTAGGGCTTAGCGGGCAGCGGGCGAGATTACTTAAGGTGGAAGACTTTCGGTGTAAGTTTGTTGTGATGCAATTCGCGAAGAGAAGCCTAGAAAAGGATGGCTTCGGTCCCACTGGGAGGTCTCTCTTTGATTGTGGCATAGGCTATGCTGCTTACATCTCTTGCGATGACGTTTTTAGCTGAAGATGCGCTATTGGTCAACCTCCAAGTTGGAGGAAGTCAAGTCAGCTTAGGATACGTACCAACTGAGAGAACTGCCAAGTCACGATCACATTGTCCAGCTTATCTGGCTCATGCTATCGAGAACTCGTCATTTTCATACATACACAGTGTCCAGTTGGCTCCCCGATCTGTATTCTGTGTGAGGCCTAAAGTCCTCCGCCGCTTTCACCAGCCGCGACCAATCGGGAAAGTTCTCGGCCCAATCATAGATCCGATGTGAAGTGAATGAACCACTCATTTCGTGCCTCTACCTTTCGTCCCACATGGCCATTGCAACGATACTACCTGCTTCTCTTCCACTCCACATATCTCTCGGTACCCATGGTCCCCGAGGTTTGCTGCAGCTTGAAGCGTTCCTTTGCCCCAGGCACATTTGGTCCGTCCGTGATCCGGAACGGCCACTTCTCCACGATCGTATGCTGATCCTTCATCTTCAAACCATACACTTCATCGATTATATGGAAGCCTTGGTCTTGCATGTAGCTGGCGACTTCAGTCAGCTGGGCCTTGACAGATAGTGGACAGCGATTGACTTACTGGTTGAAGTACCCATCCATGTCGCAGAAGTTATATCTCGCTTGCGCTGCGAGTATGTTGATGGGATCGTACTTTGAGCTTAGGTTTGTTGGGAGGCCGAGAAATCCGAATGCCTGCATCATGGCTGGCATTGCGTTCTGCGGGTTCTCGCCACCGAGACGAAGCTCCATCTCAGGGACAGCGTTCATGAACAACGATACCAGTGTGGCGTGCGGATTGACGCTCGGCCCCTCAAGCAAGGGACCTAGGTGTCTAGCCGTCTCGCGCATACCGAGATAACCCCCATCTGTGATGTTCGAGACCTGTTGTGTGCTTAGTGCCTGCCGTTGATGAAAGGCGTATCAGACTAGCTCACCTCAACACGATCAAAGCGAGACTGTCCCAGAAACTGAGGGAGAACAGCAGCATTCACGTTGTGGAAGACGAAGTCGGTCTTCTGCTCACTGCGAAGCCGACGGCGAAACAGCTGAAGGCGTTCACAAACGTGAACATAGAGCTTGCCGTAGATGTCGTTCGTCGCTGGCCCAGTCGTAGCATTCAGGACGTCGGTCAAGTCCCAACCATTCAAGGGCTCTGCGGCATCTGAAAGTACCCAGGTCTTGGACTTGAATAGCGTACTACTACTGTGTCAGTTAGGATTTGAATATATCAGCGTATTGCACTTACGGATTAGGGACCGTGAACTCCTCCCGAGAATACCCAAATGGGAGTAGGATTCCGTCTCTCCGAAACTTGTCAAAACACACTCGATGGGCAGGCTTCTGAGCAGACAGAAATCGATCCCGTCGATCGAGACGAGATGGTACCAGAGTGACGGTGGTGCGCTGCCTTTGAGCTTCTTCAGCACTAAAGCCAGCTGGAAGGTCGAAATAAGACAGCAGGTCGTCCCATTGAGATTTCGTCAGCTCAACACGACAGCTTCCAGTCTCGAACTTCCAGGTCTTGCCTAGTATCTGATCCTCTGGCTTGTTCGCAATCTTCGAAACAACCTCCGCGATCAAGGGTCGGATCTCGTTCTGGAGAATGTCGGCGTGCCTTGGTGTGATCATCGCGGAATACCAGATGTGGACCATACTCTGGATGGCTTGTATTTCGTCAGAAGCCCTGAATGCGATCAGAGTCATAATTATGTTGCGAGCTACGATCTCCATCGCGATGTCATTGATGTGAATGACGAGTGGCTTGTCGTAAGTCTTTGGGAGCTCCGCAAGAGTCTGAACCACATTTCTGATGTCTCCTGAGGCTATCTTGTTGTGTCAGCGTGAGTGAATGAATTTTGACAACCGGATTGCACACCTGCGTAAAGTAATTTCATGGGTCGATGATATGCCCCGCCTTCGTTGTTCTTTAATTTGACCACGTCAAGAGCAGGTATGTTGCCCCACAGGAACTTGTTGCCGCCAAATGGATTTTGAGGAGTGTCGCCAACGAAAGTCGGCGTTCGATCTTCTCTTACCCACGCGGGCTTCCAGTCGTCCTTGACGAGAGACGATCTGCAGTCCAGTCTGTGGCGTGGCCAGTCAGTAGCCTGGCACTGTCTTCCACAATACACCACTAAGTGACAGTTGGTGCAAGTGTTTGTAGCATGAGCACCGCATTTGGTGCAGGTACGGGTGAGAGGGCTGTGATCAGTCATTGTGCTCAGATTGGCCGGCTTGTAGAGAAGCAAGTCGTGGTGCTGTCTTTCTCACATCTTTGCTCCTCAACTGCGATACATAATCATGACCATGTGTTTGCTCCATGATTGCTGTTTGAAAGAGCGAGCTAAGGTTGACTTGCCTTTCGCGGTCCTCCCTCCTAGTTCTCGCTCGAGAAAAATCTGGAAAGCCACCTTCTTTGAATATCTTTTTTGGACGATTCTCAGAATAGCTCTCCAGAGGCAGGAGATATCATGCCAAAATGACTTCCTTGGATCGTCATTTAAACTAAGACAACTCCCGGCTTTGGACGTGATGGACAATGCTTGAAAGGCTTCTAGGATGCGGAGTAGGTCAAGGAGAGAACTATGTTAATGTGCAAGGCTCGATGTGAGAAGAATGACATGGTTGTGGAGTGGCACTTCCAGAATCACGCCAAGCTGTGCCTTCTAGAATGAGGCTTGGATCTGGCCGCATTAGAGTTCAAGCCAAGCTTCCACGTGCAACAAGCCTCACGGCCCAGCAAGCGAAAACCTGTCCGACGAAGCAACACATGCTTATGTGCAGCCACCACACGGCTGAGAGCAGCACTGGTGAAGCTCTCAGACCTCACCTGGTCTCAAAATCCATGGGGGACGCCAGCTCGGCCGGTCTCACCGAAGCCTCACGAGGCTGTGGCTACCTGAGCGAAATCCTTGGCCGCGCCCAGACTCCCAGCCGGATGACTATGTATACCTGACAGATGTGTACATTCTCCAAGGACTGAATCCAACCCTTCCATTCCATCACGCCGTACAATCATGAAGACGCTCGCCTTCTGGCTCCTTGCCTCTGTTGGCTCGGCTTCCGTCGTCCAGCGAGACTCCTGCGCACTGGTCAACAGCTTCCTCACAAGAGCAGGAGTCCAAAAGCAGGCCACTGCATTTTGCGCCTCATATCTCCATATACCCGTGAGCAGCACGACATCAACAGTCGTCAAGGCCACGTAAGCCCCACCCGGTCGACATCGCACTGACCCAAGACTGACAGCCGCGTGCTTTCCAGTGCGGCAGTGACCGCAGTCCCCAACACAGAAGTCTCAGTGTCCATGACGACGTCGACAACGACCGCATATGCCACGGTATACGCCCTTTCGGACGGCTTCCTCTGTGCCGATACAGTCAGGGTCCAGGCCAGACAAGACGAACGCTCCGAAATTGCCGTCGAAGATATCGAGTCCGCGCTCGAACGCCGAGCCACTCCGCCAGGCCTCTTCCGAGGCTACTCGCCCAGACAAATATCTTCTGCGTGCAGCTGCCTCTCTCTGAGCCCTTCGACCACCACTATCCTCGCAACCTCAATTTCAACCTCCTTTTCGACGATGACCACCGGCGACCCCTCTACATCCGTCACGACCATCACCACTGCCACGACGTCCACCGTGACCGCAGTGAACGCAGCGCCCACCTTCGACGTCTACAAGCGCAGCTCCGACGGCCAATACGCCGGCCTGAGCATCTATCAAAACTTCTACACCTTCCGCTCATCCGTCGTAAACCCCCACTTCCGGTTCGACCTCGCGTGCAATCTCGACGACCACGCCGCCGGCGATGAGACCGTCTTTGGCGGACCAGGCATTGAGATACTTCCTTACACCAACCCTCCTCCCATTGGATTCGTCCCGATCAAGTGTCGCATTTCGCCGGTGCCGTATGTAGATCCGGCAGGGACAGCGAACCAGGATCCGGATTCTGTGTATTTTCCCATGACTTGTTCGGTCAATGGCAACCTGCAATACAGCTCGAGCTATGATTGTAATGATGCGCACTATTGGAAGCTTCATGGCACGACAGCGCCTACAGGGTGCCAGACGGATGCATTGCAGATGTTGGCTGTGTTTACGAAATCGTCGTTTACGCCAGTAACTTCGTAGTTCGTACCTTGCTGAGAAGGAATGTGAAGCCATTTACATGATGTTCCCCAGATCTTTCGCATCCCGTCGCCGGTGACTAGCTTCTCTTATCCACGGCTTCGCAGTGTGGCAGCGTAGACATGAAGTATTGCGAAGCTGGCTCATAGGACCTAGCTGGGAATACCTCGTTTATTCGTATACGCATCCAAGACCCAGACGTGCTCGCCAACTATGCTCCAACCACACACCCCAGATATTTCGTCAGAACGCCTATGGGACTGGCCTCGTCCTTGTATGACAGCATGCGAGATAGACTCCCAGACCCAGATTCGATTGCCGGTGCCAGGACATATACGTTCCTAGGATCTTGACGTTCCACGCCGGAGATCGGCACGCCTAGTCAATGAAAGGATGTGTCTTGTCTTCAAGCCGGCATATCTCGAAGGCAATCGGTATGTTTGTCCATAGACGAGACGTCACTATATCTCATAGGACTTCCTGAGCCAGGAATTCCTCTGCTTTGTACAGAGCTAACTTTCGGTTGGCTGGTGGTCGATCTGGAGTTGGTGCTGGACGGCGGAACCAACAATGTCGTCTCTCGAGATCATCTGATCTTATGAGATAGAACAACGTCTCGAGATGCTGTTGCTCCTCATTGTGAGATCAAGTGTCAGGGTCCCATGGTACAAGTCGAGCATAAACTTCACATCTGACACCGCACGGTCCGCCATTCCGCAAGGCTGCCCGATCCGGTGATTAGTAGCCATGTCCAACCACACTCCATGAAACGCACTCGTCCATCCTGCACTCTGATGACCTGCATCAGTCCGACCACTCTCCCCGCATCCATCCTGCAGATCGCATGACGCAAGAATCCCCGAAAATCCCTATCCCCGTCCTCGCGTGGCATAAGAATGAGCTTAACCTTCCATTTGATCAAGATCCCTGAATTTAGATAGCGATTTGTGATCATGCCAGCAGTCGAACGAACCCTCGCCACCGTCCCCGGCGCCCCAGCCCCAAACTTCAACGCCTACAGCCTTGTCGTTCGCTCAACTGGCGATACGATCCATGTCGCTGGATGGATGGGCGATGATCCTGAGACAGGAAAGATTGTTGAGGGTGGGTGTGAGGCGCAGGCTGTAAGTCACTTCCATCCTTCACCACCCATGCCACTGCTTCCACTCTTCCTGCTATACTGGTTCGTGGATTGATAGTGTTGGCAGGACCAAGCAATGCGCAACATTAAAACCTGTCTCAAAGCCGCCGGCTCGAGTGTCGACAAGATCGTGCGGCGGAGAATGTACTTCATAGACATTGAACGGGATTTGAAGACGGCGATGGAGGTTTGGGAGAGGTGGGTTCCGGGGCCGAGGCCGGTGAGTACGGCTGTTCAGGTGAGTTAAATGTCCACATGGAGGTGGTGGATTGTGCTGATGGGTTTGGTGGCAGATTAGTGGGTTGGCGAAGGAGGGTGCTGTTATTGAGATTGAGGTTGAGGCAGAAGCTTGATTTGGAGTCAAGTTGCTTCTTCTTGAACAGTGGCTGCGAGGTGATCAGTATCAACATAACCAACGATCGACCCTTTGATGGAACTCACCTTCATCAACGCCGCTTTCTTGCTCACCAGTCCATATCCCTATACTGATCCCAACAGCCACCCCCAAAACCACCGCCAAAAGCAAAAATATCAACCCCGGCACCGTCCCCGCCGTCCCCGAATAAACCAAATCAAAAACCACCGGAAACACAACCCTTCCGACCGCATGCAACTGCCCAATCACCCCCAACAACTCACCCGTCTTCTCCGCAGGTACATGTTTCGTGAGAGAACTCTGCACGACGGGGGCGGAAATACCGCCGAGCCAAACGACGGCGCTGGAGAAAAGGATGAGAGCTTCGGTGGGAGAGATGGCGTAGCCGATGTAGCCGATTGCGGTGATGAGGAGGGTGGTGCGGATGAGCGTGAGATCGAATTTTGAGCAGGGTGTGTCGGCCTTTGTCTGGAAGAGTTTGGTCAGGAGAGGCAGGAGGATGAAGTTCGCCGCGATGCTAGTTCCATGAGAGACGGTCATCAAGTGGCCTAGTTGAATTTCTCGCCAGCCGAACTTGGCGAAGGTGAAGGGGATGATAGAGGCGCTTCCCAGGCCTACGCCGAAGATGATGGCGTCGATTGCGGCGAGTATGAGGATGTTGCGGCGCATCGTTGGGGATGAGCTGAATGGTCTGAGAGTGAAGGTGCACCAGGGAGTTCGTTCTCTTGTTTGGGGTTCCTCCTGGACTTTGGCGTCTTTTGGGAGAGATTCCGGGACCAGCAAACAGACGAACATCAAAACGCCTGCATGAACACCGAGCACTGTCGCAAATACCCCAACGGCTCCAGTCTCTTTTGCGACCAGTCCACCCATCCACGGTCCAACAGTATTTCCAACAGCGAAACATCCATACAGCAGCGCAAAAGCCGTACTCCTCGCCTTCTCACTCGTACAGTCCCTCAAGTAACTACCGGCCACACTCGTCGTGACAAGAACGTACCCAGTCGCACCCTCCAAGCCTGCTCCCAGAACCAGAGAATACGTTGGGAACGTTTCCGAGAAGATGGCAGCGAAGAGCGTGATGGTCTCGCTGGCAAGTATCCCCGCAATGGCGATGATGAGAGGCAGCTTCCGGCCGCGAGTATCAGAGACGGCGCAAAGTCGAGGCACAGTGAAGATCAAGAGCAGCCCACTGAGCAGGGCGGTACAGAGTGTGAGGATGGCGTAGCGGGAGGATACGGTGGGCGAGCGGCAGTCATGTTGACTGTCCAGATGTGGGTCTTTGGCTGCATCGCGACAGATGAGGTCCAGGAAGAGGATTTGCTTCGATGGGTTGGCGCCGCCGAGGGCTGTTGTGAGGAGTGTGATGGGGACGAGGATCCAGGCAACGGATGGTTTGCAGAGCCATGACTTGTCGTTGTCTACGGTATCCTCAATTTGATCTTGCAACTGCAGCAGTGGCTCTGTCTCTTCATTCCTAACGCTGCTGCTGCCTGTCGCCATCCTCGGATCTCGAGACACAACTTCCGTAGGACCAAAGCTCCTCGCCAGCTTCAGAGCAGACAGCGCTGGTATACCAAAATTCCACTCGGAAACGGCAGGTTCTCTTCACCAAAGAAGCAGACTGACAGTGTATACCCTCGTAAGGATATTCCGGGATATCGTATTGTCGCGGATGTCGGACACGGAGCACGTGCAAGCAAGCCATCCAGAATGATGTCGTCGTGCAGTAGGTACGAATCCTTCGAGTCCGGCCAAAGTCAAAAGGCCTCAGGGAATAGATGATGGACACTTAGCCCATACCACGACGTATTCATTGCAGAATTGCGTCAGCTGTCGAAGAGATGACAGGATGCTTGCATATCGTTGCAAGAGGTCTCGCAGCTGTGGATGAGCTGAGATGTAGTTCTAGAGTGCACGGAGAGGATGTCGAACAAACGTTCGCTGCCTCGCGATGCACACAGCAGTAGCATTGAACGCCACCTATTGCTCCCTCTGCATCCCCCGGGGTCCACTTGAGCTGGTCATACGCAAGGGAGACGCGACAATCAGGTCGTCGGATTCTCGGGCACCTGGCCCGTTCTGCTCGCAGCGTCTTGTACAGCAGGTGAAGACTTCTGACTCTCGTTGCCGCCGCTGCTACTTCCTTGCCGGCCAGACGCCTCTGGTGTCGATCGCAGACGCCCGCGCTTCCAACAGGATACAAATTCCAGCAGCGGATGGCTATGATCGTGGTCATTGCTGGGAAGTGCTTCGCACGAGGCGCAGAAATTTGTGTCGCGGCAAACAGTACACTTGTAGCGTAAGCCGCGAATCCACGACTGGCCTGGCTTGTCCTTGCACAAAGGACCATCGCAACGTACACCGATGTGAAGTAACTCCTCGGGGCTGATCTTGGGCGGCTTGTCATGATCGAGGCCTAAAATGTCGAGATTAAGGGCATAGTCACTTGTATCGTGCCACCCCGCCCGCTCGGCTTGTGCATACGAATCACGTAACTGCTCCCTTAAAGCTTGCGCCTCATCGTGTCTTCCTTGCATCTCATACAGCTCTTGAAGCGTTCTTGTAGTAGCACGGAATAGGGTCCGATCTTCAGGTGCAACCATCTCCCCGTGCCGGGCTTTCAGGGCCAAGCATATTTGCTCTGCTTCCTGTAGCCGCATGAGTGCCATATAGATCGAAGCAAGCTGTATTTGAGCTGTTTCGGTTGAACGGTTCTCTTCTCCCAAAGCTCTCGTGTAGCTTTCGACTGCAAACAACTGCGCATTCAAAGCCTTATCGTACTTCCCGCACTTGTAGTACGCCCACGCGACGTCCGCCATCGCGGAGGGTCGATCAGAGGAATCTCCAACCTCAGTGTCGCTAAATCTGACGGCAATTTTCAATCGCAGCTCTAATTCGTCGGTGTATCGTTCTTGAAATTGGTAAGTCCATGCGAGTGTCTGTAGAGCTTTGAGTGCATCAAGATGACCACGGCCCAAAAATTCCGACGTTGTGTGGACTAAACGAGAACTCAGCGTTTCTGCCTCTCTGACTTTACCCTGCTCGCTGTAGACCTGGACCAAGGTAAATAGACTTTCGAGTGTCTGTGTGTGCATATCCCCAAGAATTCGCGATCTTGTGTCGGCCACTTTTGTCAGCAACCTTTCTGCCTCGTCCCATCGTCTTTGGCGGTTGTAGGTTTCAGCAAGTTCATGTAGAGCTCGTAGTGTTTCTTCATCATCAATTCCAGACTTGGCACACAGCTCGGCGCGCTCTACCCGTAGCTTTTCGGCCAGCTTTGTCCTGTCTTGCAACTTGTATATGCTAGCGAGTTCTCTCATAGTCTCAAGCGTTTCACGATGCTCCCGGCCTAGCAAACGTGAATACTCAGCCAGTGCGGCCTCAAGAAGCTCTGCCGCAGCAGAACCCTCCCACTCCTTATGTCGTACTCGTGCCACAACTCGCCAAATCCAGACGACAAAGACGTCCTCGTCAATGCGTGGCCACCGTAGCAGCTGGGCATTCGAAGGCAGGTGTACGAGCAAATGACGTGAGAAACCGGACGCAGATACCGAGTGATAATAACACCCGTCGCAAACTGCTCCAATGAAGATCAGGGACGAGAGCCAATGCTCCTTGCCATGATCTTCCTGCCGGACTCGCCACTGCACGAGGCCGTGCATTGTCACGCCGGGCCAAGCATCGTGCGTTGGTCGCAAAAGGCCGTATCGTAGTAGGGGCCGGATGGCAGCGCGGTAGTGGAAGTCGTCATATGAGCCGCCTTCAGAAGTCGTGAGGATGCGTTGAAGCCATGGTGCAGGCTGTACTTGGGCACCTTCAATCGCACATTGAAGACCTTCAGCTGCTACTCGGAAAAGCTCGTCTTGGATGTTGGTACCGTCAAGTGCGGCGAGAAGGCCGAGGAGCTCTAAAGACGTGGAGTCCTTGATTCTTCTAAGCGAGGCCAAGCTAGTCTCCCAGACGGTCCAGACGGTCTTATTATAAGAGGAGCACTGAGCAAAATCCTCGTTGCGGAGTAGCTCGTCCTTATGCTGCTCAAAGTCGTCGATGTACCGACGCACGGCCAAGTTTAGGTCGCATCCATCTTCGACGTCGGTGGTAATCCTTGCGGTGGCTAGACCAATTGCGAGGGCGATTCTGTCGAGGGTATCGACCACCCGCTCGGCCAGAGATCTCACTTCTCCCGAAACGCCCTCGTCGGCGACCGAATTTAGGAGGAGCGACATTGCCTCAGAGGCCATCATCGCATCGACTTTCACTGTTTGCATCTTGCCGCCGAAAATCCGAGCAGCGTTAGCATCGCGGCTCGTGACGATCACCGAGCCTGCCCGGCCACGGGGAACCAGCTCGTTTACGCCCCAGGAAAGATCATCAGCGTTGTCAACCACGACAAGCCACTCCTGTTCTTTGCTTCGTCCGCGGAGCCAGCGAAGTAATACCTGCACTTCTGGAGAATCCTTAGCGGCACCTTGATGCGACGAGGTATCGCTAGCAAGTCCAAGGGCCAGGCAACAACGCTGAAAGCTTGATCGCATGGTATCCTCGTTTCTCGCGTCAAGCCAGAGTATGGTTTGGTAGTCTGATTCATGTTCGTCGATGTAATGTAGAACCAGCTGTGTTTTACCCGTTCCGCCAAGTCCACAGACCGTAACGGCACGCATCAACGCAGAAGTTGGATAGCTCTTGTCCATCTTTCCTTCTAGCTCCTGGGACAGTGACAGCCTTTCAGTGTACGTCGGTACTGTGCTGAACGGGACTGAGACGCACCGGTGGGTGGGCGAGTTGTGACCATCGGCGGGCGCTGGGTCATTGGCTGCGATTTCTTGCAGGAGACGCCGTTTCGCTTTCTCGTGACCTTCCCCGTAGATGATGGCCATTGTGACGTTGCAGATACCAAGTAAGCAGTACACAAGATCTTCCTCTTTTGTGGTCTCTCGCCCAGTAATCCACGCCGACTTTTCTTGCACAGTCAGCTCGTGACTGGCTGTGTAGTCGTCCAGAACTTTGTGCGGTATATGTGTGACAGCAGATATACTTGCTGCCAGCGAGGGGCCAGTCTGCAAGTAAATATCACCGTTTTCATGCACGTTTTGCTGTCCGCCCTTCCGACCCAGCACATCCCAATCTCCGCTTAGGAAAACCACCAGGCTTGGGGCGACCAGCTCTTGAAGTGTCCATCCGCGAGTGAACCAAACGCTTTTGTCGAAGTTATTGAGGTCCTCGACATCGGCCATGTACGCGAGGCAGACTTCAGCATTTCGATACCATTTGAACATCGAGTTGATCGCTTCCGACACCTCTTGAGAGCTATCCTGGTTGATACAGCATGTGTCCATCCAGATCCAGTCAATCCCCTTCACATGGTTCTTGACGTAGTCGACAAACCCCTGCAGCTTCTGATGTCCACTCTTCGTCAGGTCGAGACCGTCGCGAACGTCTCGCATGAAAGGCTCGCTCTCGGTCCATCTGTGCGATGTGATGGCGTACTTGGGCAGGCTCGCTGGGCGGAAGACCTGGAGGCGGAGATCGTGGACGTTGAGGAGTCTCATGGCGCGGAGAAGATGGCGACCGCTACTGGATCTCGAGCGTCTTCTTCATGATCACCACTTGGCAGGTGGGATGGACTTCGTGCTGCCTCCTTTGAGCACTGTGGAAAGGGACTGCCGAGGAGTAATGGGTTCGGGGTGGAACTCTCGGGGGAGGACCTGTCCTGCGCTGGTTCGAAGACGTCTTTTGAGTACATGTGTATCAGTATAGTCGGAGCAGTGTTGAACGCTCCATGCACTCGAGAGCGAGAAGGCGGTCCAGTGAGGCTGTGTACAACGACGGGAGCTCATCCCACTAGAGGCTGGCCCGGCTTGTCGAGTAACATCGTCCCGTGAGCGCCACGGCACAGCAGAGTTGATCGCTGCATTTGGAGCTCGAGAACAGGGGGAAATGACGTATACTTGACCTGCAGAAGGAGACACAAGCCAGATATTTGACTTGCAGCGACAGAATTGCGAAGCCGCAATGCCGCCGGCGTTGTGGGTGTTGTTGATGTTGATGGAGAAGATGAAGAGGAGACGGCGGAGCGGGAAAGCTCGATGCATCCCACGCCAAGCAGGATTCACTCACGTAAGCATGGCCTGCCTCAGGCATCTACGGAGGTGACGGCGAGGTGCCCAGCTTTATTCATTTGCTCAGACCCAGGAGACTGTGGCTTTCTACTCATTCATCTCAATGCAGGTCGCAAATATCATACCGATACCAATAAGCAGCCAGAGTGCCTTTCCTAGGTTCCAACCGATAGATCAGATTGGAAGGCCAACAGAGAGAAAACGACCTCCATTGAGCGTCTTGAAGTGGGAAGACTTCAAACGGATTTCTCGGCAATGTCAAACGATTCATTTGTTTCGGCGACAGTCGTTGACGCTCTCGACTCTGTTGAGTGACTAGAGCACAGCATCGACTGACGGCACTTTCTCCTGACCAGATCTATCGTCGATGATGCGAAGTGAATGTGGGAAACATAGTGCACTAACATAGCCCGAGACAGTATGATGAGTGAGATTACGATGCCCCAGGGGCCAGCGTGGTCGTAGATATTCTCATGGAGTCCATCGGCTTCTGGGGGACAATGAACTTCTTGAGAGACAGCGGGATGTGAACGCAAAGTGTACTTTGCAATGGAGTGCTTAGCTAGGACACGAAGGCAGCAGGCGAGCGAGTTGATCGGGAGAAAGGAAGATCGAAGGTGATCCACATGTGCATCGAGTTCTTCAAACGAAAGCTGACCAAAATGTACAGCGAAAGCGAAAGTCCCTCCATCATGCACGCATCAACGCATCAAAGCAACTCCTCCTTCCACCCTCCCACATATACACCCCTCTTCCCAAAACCCCCTCGCACTCTCCCCATTACTAGAGTACAGTCCCCTTATTCTGCCTCTTATCAACCCGATAATTCTTCCACGCCAAAATGGCCGGAATCCCCAACACAAGAATACAAGTCGCCGCAATACTCCCATAATACTGCGTCTGGCGCCACGCATAATTACTCGCATCCCTCTCAATCGTTCCAGGAGGGAACTTAATCTCCGTGACATAACCTCCGCTGTACAGCTCCGCGACTTTGTTCCAGCGGTCCTCCGGCAGAACCTTGCGGAGAGCTTGCGGGAAAGTGTTGGAATATATCGTCGCGGAGATGGCCTGTCCGATCGCGCCGCCGACGGCGTTGAAGAGGTACAGCATCGACAAGAGAAGGGGCACGCCTTCGCGGTCCGAGGCGGTCATGACGGCCATTTCGTTCGAGATGACGATGGTTCCTCCGGCGAAGGCATTGAAGATCTGCACCATGATGATGTAGCCGATGGGAGCGGCGTACGAGGTGAAGTAGATGCGCAGGCCGTTGGCGAGGAGCATTAGGCCGAGCCCGAAGCAGAGGGCGAAGTATTTGAAGTAGAGGGTTTGGCGGATGTAGATTCCGTAGAGGACGGACCAGAACTGGAAGGAAGTGGGAGGTTAGAGGGTGTTTTGGGTGTGGTGTGGGAGGGTTTACTTACGGTACTGCCGACGTTGTAGATTTGGTTCATGTAGCCCGCGAGGGAGACGGGGAGGGCGTATTGCACGAGGACGAAGTTGTAGTAGTTGAGGTCCTAGACATCAATCAGCATCGCGAGCCCAGTCAATGTGTATGATTGACTTACCCAGCAGTAAAAGGCCATGTACAGCACCATAGCCAACGCGCAGGATCCTGCGACGGTGCGCTGCTTGAGGAGCTCGTAGCGGATGAAGTGCACACGAGCGAACCATCTCTCGTATGCCGCAAAGACGAAGAACAAGCAGAAGCCGATGACGACCATGGCGATGAAAGTGGCGGAGTCGTATGGTGCACGGCCGTACGTCTCGAGCGAGAATGGCAAGAGGAAGAGACAGAAGGCTGCCATGAGGATGATGGCGCTGGGGACTGCAAAGATGTCAGCCGGATTCGTCAGTGGGGATGATGTTCTTGCTTACTGCCAAATTCGTGGAAGTAATGATAGATCGACTGCAACGTCGTCCTTCCACTTGGTTCCCTCTTATACACACCCATCTTCTCGGCCTTGCGGGTGTAGAACCAAAAGACGATCGACAGTGGGGTGAAGACGACGAAGTTGGTGATGCAGAAAGTTCCAATGCCCCATCGCCAGCCGGTGCCGGTCAGCTGGTTGGAGAGGAAGGACTCGCCAGCCAGAGAGGCAGTGAAAGCAGTGATGATGAAGGGCGTGGAGGCGAAGGCGAAGGCCAGGGCTCGGTTCCTCAGGCCGAAGGAGTCGGCGATGAAGATGTCGAGGATGAGGTAGATGGCGTCGTAGCTAGAAGATGTTAGTGAAATGCAGACTGTGCGGATGGAAGTTATCGTACCCAATGTAGTAGATCGTATAGCCCGCAGCATACGAGTCCGGTCCATTGCTCGAAGCCAACACAATCATACCAATAAGGTAGATGGTGACGAACAAGAAGAACGTCTCAGCACGACCCCAGACGTTGATCAACTTGGCAATCGGCAGTCGCAGAATACCACCAATGATCTGGGCGAGAATGTAGGCGGTGTTGATAGCCGGGGCGTTCTGGAAGGAGGAGTAGGCGTAGACGGTCACGTATCCTTGCACACCTTGCTGGAAGGCCAGCATGAAGTAGCAGAGCCAGATCCTGGGATATCATCGTCAGTACCAGGTCAAAACGAGTGGGAGAGGAATGTCAATACCATCCATAAATGGCAAAAATCGCCTTCTTATCCCAAACCAACGCCGCGGCCTCAGCCTTCTGCACACCACGCTGCGCACCAGCCGTAATGCGATCGCCGTTCTGCTGCACATCCTTCTCGTTCCTGGCCTCAATGCTCATAGCATCACTGTCGGAAGCAGAAGTCTCGGCATCGCCGACGAAGTCCTTGTTCTTGAAGTCCTCGCCGCTCAGGCCGGCGGTGTCGGTGGGAGCGACATGTCCACTGGCGACGCTGGCGTGGCGGCCGCGGATGTTGTCGAGGATGCCCATGGTGAAGCTCACCAAACCAAGCAATGGCCAAGCGAAGCCAAGTGCAGAGGTGAAGGGGGAGGTAAGGAAAAGGGAAGAAGTGAAGTCGAGCGGGTAGATCCCAGGTTAAGATAAGATCTTGGGAAGTGAAGGAAAGAGCAGGTGAAGAAGCAAAGCACACGCCACTTGCTCTGAACAAGGTTTCATGAACGGCGGAATCGGCAGAGAAAAAGAAGAGGAAAAGTCGTTGCATCCCACCTTTTCCGTCCCTCGCAGCTCGCAAGCGATCGGAGCTGTCGTCCCAATGCGTGCTGGTCCTCGCCTTGGTCCAGCAAATCATCGATCAGATAAGCAGGTACCGGCGGGCCTCCATTCAATGATCCCTGAGATGGTGGGCAATCTGATCATCTGATTATGCATCGAAACCCTTCTCTCACCTAAAAAGCCTTTTCTTCGCTGGGGTTTGGGTGTTCATGCGGCGTCTTGCTTTCGACGGTCTCGCGAATGGGAGATTTTGCGGCTGGCGTGCTTGGCTCCTTCGAGCAAAGCCGCCGGCGCGATGCTTCGAATTGCTTCGCCGCGATCGGAGGCTTGAAGTACGAGGACTTGCGACTTGGCGATGCTTCTTCAATTTCGCTTGGACAGACATCGAGAACTGATCTGGTATGTCCACCGAGAAGAAATTCACACCACCGCGTCCCGAGCGAGTCCGGTCAGAAAGAATCGATATATTCCTCAGCGAGGATGGGGTGAGGATGAAGAAGTCTACCGCCGTACGCGCAGAGGGAATATCGTCGTCGTGATGGCGCTGCCGCCGTGCCGAATCCTGCAAGCCACGCGCGAGTGAACCCCCACGCGAGGCGTTCGACGGTCCACGTGTGCCATGACACCCCGAGATGCGACATGCGACGCTGATGAACCCTCAAGACCCTTCTGCGAGCGAGGCATGCGCTGGACCGGGAAGGTCGAGGCGTTGGGTCGGCCAATATCCGTGGAGATGGGAAGAGATGGATGACGGGAGGGCGGAGAGGAACGAGGGCATTGTGTGGGAGGACAAGAGCTGGACATGCTGTGTGACCGCGGTGGTCGCATGGTGAGCTGGATACAGAGCCTGGGAGAAGAGCAGAGCAGGTAGGAGACATGGTTGGATATGGCTGATGACTATATACTCCACTGAGCAGGCAGCTCTTTTTTGAGCACGACGGTGACTCGCAAGGGATTCCAATGCAGGACATCCGCGGAGTTCGGTGCTGAATATGGACACGACACGCTATGTTCGTGTTCATTCCTTCAGCATGGCGACCTGGACTTCACGCTGGCACCGACGACGTTCATCTACTTCTGGATGAAAAGCGATGACTTCTGACAAGGAAGCTGCGGTCTTCCTCTCTGGCGTTTTGGGAGGAGATCCATTCGCCAGTGGCTCGAATTCCAAAGAACGGCCGACAAAATACCATTGACCACGGTGATTCAGATGGCATGGATGTCTCTGAGCTGTAACGGACGTCCGGCCGATCCCTTCTCTTCAACAGCGAAGGCAGCAACGGGCTGTTCTCCGCAGTGCCGTGAACAGTTCGCCCCGTCACATGCGACAATGGCATGCTCATTCGGCCACCCCGCCTCTCTCACGATGTACAATGGTCATCCGGGCTGAGTCTCATGGCTGCTTCCCCCGCTCGTCTTGTCATTGGACGACGGCTTCAAAAGATCTTGACAGCAGTGTGGCAGCGCCTTCAAGCATGTCCTGGGGATTCGACTGGCGTTGGTCACAAACTCCTTGGGGCGTTACCACGGCAAAATCTGTACAGCCTGAAGTCCAACTTCATGCCTCGCATATTGTCCACCACCAAGCCAAGGCATTGGTTTCGCTCGCCGTTGCAATTCGACTTCAAGTCCACGCAGCCCATGAGAGCTTCACTTCCGTTTTCAAGCCTTCTCGGGGAGTGACGTCGGAGCAGAGAGTCTGCCTCAACCGACACAACATTGATGTGCGGTTCGCATTGCTAAGTAATGTCGCGAGATGCACCCAACGCCATTGACATCATCGCAGAGAACACGCTGATCTGCGAGTTTCAGCTGGCGTTCTTCATGTGTTGCGCCGGCGCAACACCTTCCCCAAGAATCCTGCGGCTGAATCCTTCGAGGCTCGTGCGAGCGCAGTGCTGGCTTCTTCAAGCAAAATCTCGGGCGCATCCCATCTGCACTTGCACTTCAGCGCATGCAAGGCGTGCCATCGCGTGGTATTTGCTGTGCAGTGGTGTGCTTTTTGTAGGTGAGGAAGATGTCATTTCTGAACATGCCTACACCAGAGCGGCTCGTTTCGGATGTTGACTTCGAAGTCAATGCGTTAACTAACTACCAGGCTGAAAGATGAACGTTTTGACAGCGTGTAGATCCGATCCGAGCCACCAGGCACTGCCGACGGCAGGATTCGATATCTTTAGGGTGAAGATCCCATTCGCTGGCATCGACCTTCTGCTATTCACATCGGACTTCGACGTCGATTGCCAAGACGTCTATCTAACCGTGCATGAACAACCGCTGTCCCTTTCCAATCGGATCTCTCTTCATGCGCTGACAAAGTCAACAACCATGCCTTCTTCGTCGTCTTTCAAAGCGTGGCTTGCGGCTGAAACAAAAAGAAGAAGTTCAAGCATTGCGCTGGAGGCTTGATATACCTGCGGTCCTCCCGCACGGCGAAAGCTTCCTTCCCTTCCTTCACCATATCCACGGCATCCTTGCCCGACCGTAACCATGCCTCTGGAACACGAACGGAGCTACCTCCCCATCGTCCAGAGCCCCCTCGTCCAGCCGGAGAAAGACGAAGAACTCGGCGAAGTCGACTCTAATCGTCTCGATTCACAGTACATCTCCCACTCCTACTCCCAACGCCACTCTGACTGACATCTCTCAAGCAGCACATCTCCCTCCCCACCCAAACCCGAAGACCCCGACTCCCCCCAATTCCGCCGCTTCTCCCAAGCCACCGACATCGAACTCTTCTACGATCTGTTCTTCGTCGCCAATCTCACGGTTTTCACGTATGAGCATGAGGTCAATGATGGGGAGAGTCTGAAGCAGTATGTGGGGTTCTTTTGTATTATTTGGTTTACTTGGTATCAGGTACGTCCCTCTGGTTGTGCGAGGTGAGTAGGGGATTTAGGGGTTGGGTGGCTGACTTGTGGGGAAACAGGTCAGTTTGTATGATGTGAGGTTTTTCATGGATAGTGTTTTTGAGAGGTGTTGTAAAGCCATACAATTCTTGTAAGTCGATTGGTGTGGAATGAGCTGTGGAGAGGATGTGCTAATGATCTGGGGTAGGGTCATGATTGGATTTGCGGTTGTGGGACCGGAATTCAATCCTGGAGAGGAAGCGAAGGACGATGATGATGGGGAGTCGCCGAGTTTGGTGTATTTTGTGAGTTCAAGAAACATGAAAAGAGAGGCGATTGCTAATTTGAGCGTTCAGAGAGCACTCACTCTGGTCTTGATGATTAGCCGACTGGTCCTGGTCATTCAGTACATTCAAGCGATGTGGTTTGCTCGGTATTATCAACACTCCCCTTCTCCAGACTACAGCCAGCTCATTGATCTCGCAGCAACTACAAAAAAGTTATCATCCCCATGTCCCTCATCATCGGCACCTACTTCATCGCCGCCATGGTCTACCTCGGCCTCTACTGGACCTTTCACCTCAACTCCGATGGCGAGAACCACACCTACATCGTCTGGTACGTCATTGCCATTCTTGAAACGATTCTGGCGACGAGTGTGAGTGTCGTGTGGAGGAATTTGAGCTTTCAAGGGACGCATTTAGTGGAGAGGATGAGTTTGTTGACGTTGATTATTTTTGGGGAGGGTGAGTATTCGCATGCTTTGGGGATTAAGGGGGTTGGTGCTGATGATTGGGCTAGGAGCCATTGCGATTGCGAAGTCGTGTCAGTATATCATCTACGATGATGAGTCGTTTGACTTTACGGGATCAGTAGCTGCGGCTGTTGTTTGTGCTGTGCTGAATCTCTACTTCGTCAGTCACATCACCACCACACATCGACTCCCCACTGACACATCGTCTAGATGTACATGATCTACTTCGACTGGATCCACGAAGAACTCTTCGGCACCATCCGCCAACAAATCTGGTCCTTCCTTCACTTCCCGCTCCACGTCGCCCTCGTCCTCGCCGTCGAAGGCGCCTCGCAATGCATAACCTGGACAGCCGCCGTCCGCCGCAACACCGCCCTCCTCCACGAGTTCCGGGACTGGCAGGACACCCTCATGAACTTCACCACTCCCGTCAGCCCCGAAATCTACCAAGCCGCCGCCGACTCCCTCAACAAAACCGCCGTCAACCTCCTCGACCGGAGCCTTTCGCGAAGCAGCGAACTCCTCGCCACCGCCCAGGGCATCGGCTACACCTACCAGACCAAGTACGCCGCGATCCCCACCCTCGCCGATGGCGCCTCAGACCTCAGCGCCGCAGGCAACGCCTTCGACTGGCTCATCGGCATCCTCTTCAACACCGTCTTCAAAATCGCCGGCTTCGAAGCGCCCGAGAACAGCACCGAAACTGCTGAGACTTTATCCTACCTGCAAGGCCCGATCGATTTCTCCGAGTATGAACACGATCACTGGCGCGAGCAGAGCGAGGAGAACATCATGAAGGCTTGGACGGTGTTTGAGCTCACCTACGTTTACTTCTACGTCACCACAGGCGTTTTTCTTATTCTGTGTACGGTTCTCGCGTGGTTGAACCGCGGGCGGAAGACGAAGTTGTTTGTTTTGAGACTTGTGGGGACGAGTTTGATTGGGTTGGGGATTTGTTTGTTGAGTATTATGAGTACGACGGGGGTGGTGGCGGATTTTGTGCAGGGGCCTTGGTTGTTGCCGACTGTTACGCTTTGTTTGTTTGCGAGTGAGTATTAGTGTTGTGTCTTGGGTGGGGGTTTTGCTGACCTTTGGTGTAGTTGTTGTGCTGAATGCGGTTAAGTTGACGCCGAGGGTTGTGTTGCCTTGGAGGAGGAAGACTTTTAGGGACATGGAGAATGGGAGGGCTTGACGGAGCAGGCATGAGCGAAGGAAGAATGACATGGATGAGTTGAGGCCAGTGGATTGCTAATGTGTGCACATATACGCAGAACGATCTCTCGATAACGCCAGACCCACGAAAGTCTCGTTCCCCGTCAGCAAGAGAATGTCGATATATGAAGAGGCCTGAGCACCGGAGGCGAATCCATCTCTTCTGCCTCTGCAAAAGCTCTCATTTGCAGGACCTACGACCTAGAGACCGCCACTTCGACCTTCCATGCACAGACCTACCATCACAGGTCAACTCTTGCAACTGCCCGTGCTGACTTTCACGATAGGCATGACGTTTTGCCTACCAGCAGCATCACTTTCTCCAACATCGGCATTCATCCTCTTTGTCTCCAATCAGCCCATCGACTGCCCCAACGCAGCCGTCATTTATCGACTAAATCGGGCGAGCGACATCCGGCCGCCTCATCATTCCTCTTGGAGACTCCATCGTCGGTTCAACTACCACACACCGGCCTTGGGCAAGCAACAGCAGTATCTTTCAAGGTGGCCACTCCGGCCGTTCCCATCGTGACAAAAAGGCCGCTGAGTGTTGGGCGTCGGCCTCTTTCCACGAACAGGATTGTGAGTGCATCGAATTCTGCCGAGACGGGGCAGTGATTCGCGAAGGTATCCGAGCGATGACCGTAAAGCTCGACGACTTGACCGACCCCAACTTATCTAACAAAGACAAACGAAATGTTAGAGCTGATTCCCAGCTCCTCCTCAGTCGGAGGACAGGATGCATCTTGGCCGTGAGACCAAGATTCTTGAGGATATCAATGCTGGCAGGCCGATATAGGCACCCGCCTCATGAAGAGTGTTGAGGTCAGCGATAACGCACTGGGCTGTATGCGTCCGAGACCGCTACAAGACGCTCGCCCTTTGTACGACCAAGATGATGTAGCTAGAGTTCGTCGATCGTCCTTTCAAGCACAGACTGGTTCCTGGGCTTATTGCACACCGGATACGAACACGTTAGTACCAATCGTTTATCTCCTGGACAAGATATTGCCTAGCATGGTGCTAAAGAGACGGGATGTGTAAGGCTGCGTCGCTGACAAACTTCAAGATTGGCATTGGTCTCCGGCAGTCGAGTGTATCGTCGGCTTATATGTGGAGATGCTATATGCTACTTTTAGCAAACCTCGCCCTTCCATTCCCAAGAACCGGTTCATCGACTGGACGGGTGACGACAACGCTGGGAACTCTTGGAGCTTGCTGCGTTCGACAGCCCCGTCATTGCGAATCCGAGTGCTTTCTTGGTCGACTTCAGCCATATCTGTGCTCTTATGCACCCTGAAAACAAAGTCATTTGGATAAGCATCGTCGCGGAATGCACTCAATTATCGCCGGGAAGAACCTTCTCCACAAGAGCCGCATCTTGTTCCTGCCGTTGACGCAACCGCCAGCAAGGCTGCGACTGCAACGACTGTCAAAGCTCACGTCAAAGCATCACAAGCTAGCAAGAAATTTGAACACCTTCGGAATCCGATTCGCAGATGCCCGGCTCAACAGCATTTGTATAGCACTTCGGGTAACTCGGCACGGCAAGCAACACCGCAATCGCGGCTCCAGAATGGAGAAGTGGATCCCACCATGCAGTAGCTCGGCCGAGATAGGCGCAGCATCTGTTAAAGGCCGTGAACAAAGTCCGAACGAGGTCGCAGTCCCAGAGAATCGGTGAGTCCAATTTTCTTGAACTTTTGCTTTCACGCTGAAACGAACTTTTTGCTTTGTGGCGTTGAGTTTGCTGGACAAGCTACGATATCCAGGATTGTGAGGCTTAATTGGGCACTGCGAATCTGGAATAGGCTTCTGTTGATGGTAGGCGATCTGGCGCGGGGAAGATGATTGAGGACGGTGAGAAGATGGTGTCGAGATCGAGGGAGGATGTTGTAGACGAGGATATAAGAGAGGAGGGAGAGCCAAGCAGAAGAACAGGAAAGAATGCAGAGACCGACGACACGATGACGGCCGACGAGGAGAAAGAAGTCTTCACTCCATCGTTCTCACCGGAAGATTGGAAAGATCTGACCATCGATGCATCGAAACGACTTTCGACTCCTTCGCCAAGTCCCTCATCCACCACATCGATTCATTCAACGACAGAAGATGCTCGACCAACTCTTACACGAACAATCTCGGGCCCGCCGTACAGCATCTTCTCACCACGAGCCAACATCTTCATCGTCCTCGCCGTCTCGGTCTCCTCGCTCATCTCACCCTTCGGAGCAACGACTTTCTATCCAGCACTGGACACCATCGCCGACGACTATGGCGTTACACCGACGTTGATCAACTTGTCTTTGACAACGTACATGATCGCCCAGGCCATTGCACCCGCCCTCATCGCTGGAATGTCGGATCAGAATGGACGAAGGCTGTCGTATATCGTTTGCTTCGTTATCTTCACTTGCGCCAATGTTGGCCTTGCATTGCAGCACAACTATGCCGCTCTGCTCATCCTTCGAATGGTGCAGGCATTTGGATGCAGTGCTGCCATCGCTCTTTCGAATGCCGTCGTCGCAGACATCGCTACTTCAGCAGAGCGTGGCAAATACATGGGCTACGCAACAGCAGGTCTTCTCTTCGGTCCAGCATTCGGTCCAACAATCGGTGGAGTCTTCGCACAATATCTCGGCTGGAGATGGACATTCTGGTTCTTGGTCATCTTCGCCGGCGTCCTCCTCGTCATCTTCGGCCTCCTATTCCCAGAAACCTGTCGGAACGTCGTCGGCAACGGCTCAATCCCAGCAAAAGGCATCAACCGCTCCATCATCGGGCACATGACCCAAAAGAAATGGGCAGAACAACACGGCCCTCCAGCAGCAGACGACTCCACACACCTCAACCGCCGGAGCAAGCGAGCCTCATTTCCAAATCCACTCCGTACCTTACGAATCCTCGCCGACCCCGAAAGCTGCGCCGTCTTGCTCTACAACGGCTTCTTCTTCACCGGCATGATGGTCGTCACATCCTCCGTCCCGACTCTCTACGCAGAGATCTACCACCTCAACACCCTCGAAATCGGTCTCTGCTTCATCGCCATGGGCATGGGTTCTCTCGCTTCCACTCTGACGATGGGCCACGCCGCAGATTGGAATTTCCGCCGTCATGCCAAACGCCTCGGATTCGACATCAAGAAAGGTCGACAACAAGACCTCACCAACTTCCCCATCGAACGAGTCCGCTTCGAAATCGTCTTCCCGGGCCACCTCATCGGCACGATGGCATTCATCCTCTTCGGCTGGACACTGCACTACGGCGTCTCCCTCGCCGGTCCCGAAATCGCTCTCTTCCTCATCGGTTTCGGCGTCAGCACATCCTTCAACATCACCAACACGCTCCTCATCGACCTGCATAAAGACCAACCGGCGACCGCCACCGCGGCTGTGAATTTTGTTCGATGTCTGATGAGTGCAGGTGGTGCGGCGGCGATTATCCCTATGACTCAGGCTATGGGGATTGGGTGGGCGTTTACGTTTATTGCGTTGCTTTATGTGGGGTTGTTGGGGGCGGTGTTTTGGATGATGGCGAGGGGGCAGAGTTTGAGGGCTAAGGCTGCGGAGAAGAAGCGGAGGAAAGAGGAGGAGAAGAAGAGTAACGAAATGGATGTCGAGCATTCGGCAGCCGTAGTGGTGGAAGAGAAGGGCGTGAAGTAAGGCTTCTCATCATTAGGGAAGGTGTTTTCGGCAGGTACACTTGATACAGCGATCAAATACAGATGGATGTTCTCAGGATGCTTCTCCAAAATGGCAATGTTCTCCGATGCTCCAATGCCACCCTCAAATGTTCTTCGAAACCCGGCCAAGCCTTTATCGAAGACATGTGATTCGCCCTCGCTGAACTCAGACCACTATCGACAAGAAGCCATCCTTGCATTAAAGCTCCAAGGATATGTTACAGCGTGCGTCAATCTATAGATCTGTGACGGGGATCTCAGTGGAGTAGCAAGGGCATTGGTAGACGGACATCCATCTTTAGCGTGTGGAACAAGTCTATCTTGATGCGAAGTTCAATGCGAGGCTGACAGAACTCAGCGAGTCAAGTGCAGTTGGCGAGATGTGTGTGAGAAGCAACGCATGTCGGACGTATGGAAAGAAGAAAGAAAACACACAGACTTTCCCGAAAAAATCGATTAGACCGGAGACTTCTTGAGAAAGGTTGTCAAGGCTTCGGCCATGCTCGGTGCCATAGCCTTTGTGAAGTGAACGTTTCGCGACACTTCTTCTCGGCAGGTTCATTACTTCCAGCGAACGATACAGAAAGCAATATACAGTCTGTTGTGCTGATCAAAGTCGCTCCGAATCGGACCGATCTCCATCGTTGCTTTTCCTCGAGCGCTCTTAAGCGAAGGCGATCAACGTGTTGGACAACCAACACTGGCGTTGGTGTCTTCCTCAAGGCGCTTATTCAAGACACCGACCCTCATCTGAAGACGATCTTCTCCGGAGGGAGAGGTGTACTTGCATCCCAATCAGGAAGGTACCGTGCCTGCTAATAAGCGATATAGGCATTTGAGTTCGACGGATGCCTTAGTGATGTGGAGGTGGAGACGACAGGGGTTGGTTCCCGTGGGCTTTCGAACATGACTCCATCGTCAACATCACTTGTGTTGAATAGGGACAGGAACAAGGACGAAAGTGCATTCGATCATGCAGCGTGGTATCTTCATACTTGGCGATCCCAAGAAGAATTGCACTGGCTATATGCTCGGCATCTGGGCAGTTCATGGCAGACACAGAGCACAACAGACAGAGAGATCTACAATGCATGTATCTCCCGTACAACCAAAGCCTACCCTCCAACATCCCGACACGACCAGGTCACGCACGCTTCTTATTCTTGCTTTTCCTCAAACACTGACTCAAGCGGAAGAAAAACTTATTGGTGGACAGCCATCCTTGCATTACTGGCTTCCAATATACAGAGTAGCGTGCTTCGAATCTATATACCTGAGACGGAGATCATGTCAGGCCGGACACTTGATTCGTGGAGGAACAACACTTTTAGCATGTGGAGGGAGTTTATCTGCATCCGATAGCGAATTCGAGGATTTGACGAGGTGTGTCCTCCGTGGATGATGAGATAGCTATAAGAGTGAATCTGTCTGATCATCCTGACCAAGAGACTTTCCAGTACTTCATCAACAAACTGAATCACTTCTCACCGTCATCATGAAGACCGCTGCCATCCTTGGTGCGTTGGCTTTGCCCTGCAGCGTTGTTGCGGATGGAGCATTCCACACAGCCTCGTACTACGTCTCGTACATTACCCAATTCACCGGCACTCTTGTTGTTCCACCCAGAGTTCCAAGCGGAGGAACGCCTTATGTCTGGCCAGGTTTGCAGCCTCCTGACAACTCTGGCGTTTTGCAGAATGTTCTTGATGGACGGTAGGAGAGCTCTCCGGAATTTTGCTCCTCCGATGGATCATATTGATGATACTGCACAGCAACAACCACTGGTACTTTGGCAATACCTACTACGGTACACCGTCCAAACCATACGGAGGTGGCGTCGATGCCTCCGTCGACCAACATCTCGGCTTTGCAATGGTCGAAGTACTCTCACCCCTCCTGCATCCCAACCGAAACCCTCCTAACACCTCTTGTAGAATCCCATCGGCAGCGGCAACTGGATGATAACCTCCACCTCCGCCAGCGGCCAAGCCGTCTCCTACCAATTCGACATCGCCAAACGCATGAACCAAGCCCTCTTCGCCGTGGAGCTGTACGACAACAGCTGGGATTTCGGGAATGTTGTTTTCCAGAACGTCGAGGTTGTGGCGCAGACGGATGACCCGAGTTTCTGTACCGCGCATCCGCAGTATTCGAGTGTGACGATTGATTTTGAGGGGGTTAGTTCGAGTCAGAGTGATGGGTTTGTGACTTGTCGGATTGACAGTGTGACGCTTTCGCCGCCGTGAGTTGGCAAGGGAGGAAAGGGAAGTGGATTTGGTTTGCATGGGAGGGGATGTGTTGCGAGTAGATTCTGCAGAACGCTCTTCGACGGAGGAAGCGACCCATTCTGCATACGAGTACGGATTGAGAATGGAAGATCGTTCAAGGTGAATGGGCAGAAATGTACCGGACCAATCGTCGCCATGGCTGGCACGATGTGTGTAATCAGCTTCTAAAGAGACAAATCACAGGATAGTAGATCTTCAATCTTCCCCGCGGTGGTTGTGAGGCGTAGTTCTAACGACGTTGCTCCAGACGAAGTGTCTGAAAAGGGCAATTGAGGCCGAAGATGTGTGCATCAGATGACAAGACTACGGACGGAATATCCACATTGCTGCGCAATGCGTACAGTAGTAGAGCACTACCGCTGACCTCGCCGGCCAAGATTCTAATCATCGACACCATCGGGCTGTTAACACCTGCTTCAATGCACCGGTGCTGACCTCTTCGTACGACAGCTACATTAGCCTCATGTAAGTGAGACTCGTCATGCCATAACGGGCTATTGGAATACGAGTATAGCCTCATCAAGTATCCAAATCCTGGTCAGTTGCGGATTAGAGAGTCAAGACCGCGGAGGCCTGTTTTGACAATGGGGAAAACTTTTTATGTATAAAAGCCGTCCAGCTCATCAATGATCGAGGCGAGCCAATTTGACCAAGAACCTCAACCCGAAAACTTACTACAACTTGCACCAAGCCACGATGCTGTCCTCATACTTCCTCCTCTCCCTTCCCTTCCTCGCCTCCGCCTCTGCCATCCCAACCCTCGAAACCCGCTTCTCCACCAACGAAGTCGTCTACATCTCCCGCTGCATCGCCGACTCCGGTGCCAACAACCAACTCGAAGCCGACTACTACCGCGAAATCGCCAACAGCCAAAATGGCCAAACCCCGGACTCCATCTCCCAGCCTCAGTTCGCTACCTCGGGAGAACCCAACTTCAACGGCCATCATAGCTACACTTTCAAGGACTCGGGGGTGATTTTTACCTATGATGCCCAGGACAATGGCCAGGCTGTGGGACAGAAGGTTGGGACGGGGAGTAACGGGAAGCCATTTACTTGTTTCAAGGATAGTTCGAGGACGTTGTATAATCGGCATGGGCAGAGTAATCGGCCTTGTAATGCTGTGTTCTTCTGTCGTCCGGTGAGTCTATGTCTAACGATCGATTGAAAAATCAAGGCCGTTCGCTCACTTTCATTCAGAACTAAACGACTCCGGAGAGAAGACTGCACGAGCGACTGTGGAGGCGACTAGAACATCACCTCGTGCGCGAAAGAAGGCAAGCTGAGAAAAGACGGGTTGAGAAGCCGCACAAGCATCGATGGAGAAACATTCATTTAGTTGTTAGAGACGACACCTATTCAACACTGTCCTCGTTTCTCTCATATCTTGTGGCTGTTTGCGCACGATCCACTCCCATCTGGCTGACGTCGTATCCATGACTTTCCAAGTACTCCCGAAACCTCTCGTCTTCCCTCTCGATCGTATCTTGCCCAATATACGGCAACAGAAGCAATGCCAGCCCCGCAGTCACAATGCAAAGCGTACTGGCAATGAAGAACGGATACTGCCCAGCTTTGACGGGATTATCGTCAACGTACCGATTGTACAACATCACAAGCGTCTTCGATCCGACAAAAGCTCCCACTCTTCCCCATGCCGCTGCAACTCCGTAGTACTTCCCCCTGACGGCCGTAGCACAGGTCTTGGAGGCTATGAGCCCAATGTTGTCTCCCGGACCAAGTTCGCCTAGAGCGATGAAGACTCCATACACGACGACGAAGGCTGCGACAAGGCTGGGTTTGTAAAGGTAGCTGTAGCAGCCAGCCATAATAAAGCCAATGAGCCCTTGGGCAAGAACAGCGTATCCGAGTGCATGCTTGGGACCGATCCAATCTGAGAGCCATGAACCTGCGATACAGCCTGGCATGTAAAACGACGTGAGCAGGGTGTTCCATCCGAACGAGATCCAGAGGCTGGAAGAATTTCCAAGGAGATTGGCCAGAATCTGAGAGGAGAAGATGTTGAAAGCATAGGAGGAGAAGTTATAGAGCAGCCAGATGGTGGAGACAATCGTGAGGCGAAACCGGTAGAACTTGATGCACAGGAGCCACGGGGTTTTGGCTTTGACCATGCTGGCTGTGGTGAAGGCTTCCGGTTCTTGGAGTTTGATGCGGAGGTACAACAGCGAGAGAGGCGGTATAACGCCGAGCCCGAGACAAACTCTCCTGTGACATGGTTAGGTCTGGGAGATGGTATTAAGTCACTTCCTTACCATGCCACTCTCAAGTGGTCGTCGCCGGTAATGCGAGCCACGATCATTGGCACCAAAGCCGCAACGACGAAACCCGCATCGATTTGAACGTTGGTGAAGAGGATAAACCATCGATGCCTCGTCCCGGACTTCAGCTCCCCAGTGCTTTCAGCACAAGACACAGACCCTGCCGGATACTCGCCACCTATTCGAGATCAGTATTCGGCTATGCAGCTCACTCAATTCAACATACCAATCCCAATGCCCAGAAAGAACCGATACGCCGCCAGTGCAGCAAACAGCCCCTGAATGCTTCCAGCAGCCCCATAGCTCCCCGTCGAAAGCGCCGCAAAAAGAATGATAATTATCGTGGAAACGAAGAGACTCCACTTCCTGCTCCAGTGATCACTCGTCCAGCCGAAAAGGAGATTTCCGAGCAAGGTGCCGGCGAAAGTGATGGAAGAGACGTTGCTTTGCGCTGTGCTTTCTGCATATTCTTTGGGATATATGGTGGCCAGCATTGTCGAGACGCTACCGATTACGCCGTTGAGGTAGCCGTCCGAGAAGAGTCCCGCACCACAGGCGATGACTGGCCAGAGGCGGTCCCATTTGGATTTGGCCGGTAACGTTGACCCTTCTTCAGCCTGATGATGTTTGGGAGCCTTTAAGATCTCGTCCTGGTCGGTGGCCATTCTGAAGGTGTCGACAGTCAAGAACGATCTGACTTAGATTTAGGATGGGCATGCGACCATTTTTGATGACGGCACACGACCTCGAATGGGCAAACTTGATGAAGGCCAACCTTAGCGTAGAGTTCCAGCACGTGGATTTGCCCTGCATGAGGAAGGATCGTGTGGTCTTGGCGGATGATTATCAAGTACCTTCAGAAGTCGGCATTTGAGAAATATGGATTCAAAAACTGTCCGAGAGCAATCAGTTCTATGTTGTGCTTAGTAAACAATACTAGTTGCCGCGCGCCAATCTGGCATCGAGCAAGACTTTTCCAGCAAGGACCTTCAATCCTCGAGCAAGCTCTTCATAATCCTGACGCTTCGAACCCAGATCATCGACATACTCAGCCGACTGAACCTCGCTCACGTTGACTGATGTTCCATCTCCCACACGCTTCGCGGCTTTAGACGGCTGTAACGAGGGAGTACAGTCAGCGAATACTTTCCCTCGGTGGTCAATGAGTGATAGGCTTACCACGATCTTCTCATAAGCGCTCAAGTACTTATGAGCATTGGGATCGTTTGCTGTCTTCTCCGCCAAGTCGACGACAGCATTATCGAACTATCGATTCGATGTCAACTTCAAGCCCACATTGTTTTTGAAGTTCTCTGTACTTACATCTGCGGTCCAATGAATTGATCCTTCTTTCTCCATCTGCTCAACATGCTCTTTCGTCTGCAGAGCAATCGCCTTCAACTGCAAAGCCGTCAGCAAGATAGGGTGGCAAAGAGATGTCCGTCCACACTTACGTCGCTATCGTCAAGGTTGATCTGGAACTGATCGGCCCACTCGACGTACGACTCTGCAAACGCGGGCGAAAGGACAGTAGACTGGACAGCGTTAACAAAGGCTGAAGGGGTAACTCCGTTGCGAGTCTCCGACGGAGCGAGCCAGTTCATGTTATCCTCCCTCTCCTTCTCGAAGTCCTTTGCAGTTGTCTTGACGAAGTCAGCCTTTGTCCATATGAAACTATCAATGGCCCTCACCTTGAAGAAGACTTTGAACATGGTCGGAAACCCCAACCCCCACATATCCTTCACGCCGCCACCACCGCTTCCTCCCGAGTTGATCCAGCTCCAGGTTCTCAATGTCCCCTTGAAAGCAAGCTGCAGGACATCAAATGTCGTGAAGGCGAACCAAAAGCAGTTCTTATCGTAGAAGTTATACCCACCCCCAACCACATTCGTCGAATTCAAGATCTTCGACACATCCAACAAACTAGGCTGCTTCTCCTTACTCTCCCATGCCATCGATGTCAAGGGCAACGGCAGCTCATCCCACTTCCTCGGCTCCTTCTCATCACGTCCGATGCTGACCATGTCGACATCCTGCTCGTTCATTCGCTCGGCGTAGACTCGCATGCGGTCGCCAGAGGAGCGGTCTTCGACGATGAATTGGACGTATTCGTGCATGTATTTCGACCCCAGGTTCTTGACACGAGTGAAACTCACGACGAAGCATTGTGAGTAAGCATCTTTCTTGGAGAGGAGCTCATTGTGCCAGTCTTGAACACGGATGTATTTGAGCTTGCCAGCGTTGTAAAGGAGCGGAAGAGAGTCTTTGCCCATCCTTGCGATAATGGATATTGGAAACGAAGGATTCCGAGGGTCAATTTGGGATCGCAGAGGGGGTGAAACGGTAGTGGAGTTCGATGAAGACTTCGATGGACGTTCAAGTAGTGGGAGCTATAAGAGCGCAGCCATGACTTGGCGTCTCAGCAACGACACTGGCTCTCAAAGTCAGTACAGCTCATTGCAAAGTTCGATCACATGAAGAGGACCGACTCTCATCTGACCTTTTCTTCAGCTCAGCCATCATTCACAGCGGCAAATCTAGAAGAGGTCAGCCAGCCGATGTATCTCAACTCCACCAAGAACCACACTTGTACCTGTCGCTCCACCCAGCACCTTCGCATCTCCTGACCACAGTATATACATCCATGTACACCAGTACATGAAGCCACCCGGCCCGCCTGGGACGGTCCAGGCCATCCGCCCAGCTAGCGACATTCAAGCCACTCGGGGGAATTGGAAAGCTGCGTCCCACTTCCCCGCTCGACGTTCAGGCAGCCACAGCTTCGGCAAGGCCGCCACAAAGCCTTGCGGTGGAAGACGTCTTCAAGTACAAAAATACGTCACTTGGGCTCTCCTGACATTCCTCATTCGGTGACAGTGACTTGTGCACGCCTCAAAAGCCAGGTCTGTCCCGAATGATCAAGTTGGGCTCTTTGGATTCGTCGAGTCGTCGGTATGATTGCACCGTATGATTGTTCGCAGTCACTCGAAGTCTCGATCCACCATCAATGGCTCTCTACTGGTCAGAGCTGCCCTCGCCACTGTGCATAGTCTCGGGGCAGTGGTGAGCTACCACATAGTCTTCGGTCTTTCCTGGCGAGGCGGCACTCCATGTCGAGCTGAAGTCAGGCGGTCAGACAATACCAAGTTTCGCCTCCACACCTTCAGGCTCCCATGGTCTCATGATGCCCCACAACAGCATTCGGAAACTAGACTGCTGGAGGTATATCAAGCGGAGTAATCCCTTCAAAGAATAGACAGATCTTGACTTAACATCCTCACTCCCCAACTACGCTCATACCACAGTCCAACTGTTCACTTTACCTCCACTCTGGCTGAATTTCTACCCGACTGGTGTGCCACTCCATACCCAGGCTCGAACATGGCTGAAGTACAACCTTCCACAAAGGAGATCGTCCTCCAAGACATCGCCTCTGTGCTTGGTGCCAAAGTCTTCCAGACAGTCGACCCGGAGAAGATCCCAGAGACCGTACCAGAAACCTCTGCTCATCTACCAGCTATTCCAACATGCATCACCCAGAACTCCATTCCCACGAATCTCCAGGGCACTGAGAACTCCCCCTTCGAAATCATGGTCGGCCTCTCCGACTCCGTGCCTCGATGGGCTCCAGGGTCTGTCGTGAAATGGACCGCCTGGCGGATGGGATTCCAATCTGACGACGATGCAGTATTTGCCGCCGGGCAAATGGCCCAAGCCGCTGAAGAATGGAACAAACGAGATATTGGCGTACAATTTGAATACACGGGCCTGGCCAAAGACGCCAACTTTGCTCTCTGCCACGGCGGTCCGAAAGGCACTGTCTTGGCGAGTGCGTACTTCCCCAACAACAACGATCTCAACCTGGTGTACGTCTTCAGCTACGCTTTCACGCCCAGCTGGAAGAACAATCTCTGGAAAGTTCTTACCCACGAGCTTGGTCATGTTCTTGGTTTGAGGCATGAGTTCGCAATGGAGAACTTTCAAGGCAGAAAGCCGGAGGGCGGTGCCGTGCAGATCGGGGAGAAGAATGAGATGTCGGTCATGAATTATCGTGTTGAGCCGCCGGAGATTCAGGAGAGCGATGTCAAGTCTACGAGGGAGTTTTATAGGATGCCGGCGGGGACTATGTTGAGTTATGCGCCGATTGTGGATTATACGCCGCTGTGAGGCTCGACAAGATCGGTTCATGAAGAAGCCTATTGTGACTTTTGTACACTACACAGTATAAGCAGTCTTGGACCTGTGAGCCCCCTATCAACTACTCTCTGGGTCTTGAACTGCCCCATAGGCAGCCAGCAATCGTGCAATCTCGTCATGTCCATGATCTGCTGCAACACTCAGCGCAGGATAGTCACCGATGTTCGGATTTGCCCCAGCGTCGAGAAGCGTCTGCACCATGTCAATATGGCCTCGCTGAGTTGCTTGGGAAAGCGGATTGATGTTGAGATTGCGCCGACCGATCTCGTCTTCCTCGTAGACGTTAACATCAGCCCCGGCGTCTACGAGCATCTTCATCGTGTCGACGTGACCACCCTTGGACGCGGCGAGCAACGCAGTTCCCTGGAAACTACCGTCGCCGGGTGAATATTCCCACTGCTTGGCGTTGACATCGGCCCCGCCATCCAGGAGCATCTTTATTGCCTCACTCTGCCCATTCCTCGAGGCTGCATATAGTGCAGCTGTGCTGTCGGCCGCGCCCTCTTCCAACAGCAGTTGTACAATATTCCCATGGTCGCGGGAAGATGCTTGGGTAAGTACAGAATCAAGGTCTTCGGTCGTAATCATGCCCCAGCTCGCTCCTACGTCCAACAACATGCGAATCATCCTTTCGTGACCTTCCCTCGCTGCGCGCTCGAGAGCTATGGTAAACACACTTTTGTGTATTGATTTGGCGCCTGCCTCCAGTAGTGTTCGTAGGAGCTTTTCGTCGCCCAGATCAGTCGCTCGATCGAGGCCGCCGTTAAACGCCCGTGGCTTGTCTGGATGCATTGTGTTAAAGTCTCTTGAAGCATCCAGCAGGAGATTTACTACATCTTCGTGACCTGTCTCCCAAGCACGGACTAGAGCACGGCCATAATCCAAATGTTTGTCAAAATTTTGTGTCGGATGATCCGCACCCAGAAAGATTTCACCCTTCATTTCAGCGTTAACAAGCAAAGACGCCTCCGTCAGGTTTCCGTTCTCCGCCGCGATCTCTAGTGCTTCCGCATAGCCCTGTTTGGGGAACTCCCAACCGACGTATCTCGTGAGTATCCATTGTAAAATCGGCGTTGCTCCCTTCTCAGCAGCATATCTGAGCCAGTCGCTGTGCCAGCAACCGTACTCCTCCCGCTTCTTCCAAAAGAGATTCTCAACTTCCTTGTGATAGTAGAACAAAGCCCACCAGAGATCCAAATCCGTGTTTGGGCCTCTGTAGTAGGAGAATCCCCGCCGTTGCTCGTTGGATGGGAGGGAAAACCTGCCTGCTCCTTCTACCAACTCGGAGATAGTCGTCGAGGGAACGTCGAGGATCGTTGTGATCCAAGTGCAGATCTCCTCGACATCGTGCATTGTGGCTGGAGGTCTTGCTTTGTGGTGGCTCCGCAAGACGTTGTTGAGCAATATGGGGAGAGGGATATTGTAATCCGGGATGATCTCAGCCTGTTCAGAGTGCGCCACTCCAAGAAGGGCAAAGATCCTGTCTCTCCGCTCTGTACAACATAGCTGTCGTGTCAGGAGCATAAGATCATACAGGTTTGCGTCGTCCAAACGTAGAGTTTCAGGCACGATGGCTATGGCCGGGCTGTCGATGATGGTCTTGTATTCAAAGCTCTCTTGAAGTCGCTGGACTGGCGTATCTGTCGCATCTCGATATTCCTGTACTTGGACAAGGACATCTCGCAAGGGCTCCCATGGACTGAGTCGATTTCCACACATTAGTAAAACTCGTTTGGCGAGCATGACTTCTTGGAAGATCCATAGACGAGTCCAGTACGGACGAATGCAAAGCAGACTTATACCCACACTGGCGCGCTTGCCGTAGATACTCGATATTCGCTTTCTGTCATTCTTCCCTCGCATACTCGCCGCCAACTCGTCCATGGCGTCGTTGCTAAAGTGGTATGCGGGGCCCAGCCAGATGATGACTTTGGTGGCGCCTTTGTAGATCTGCGGCATGATACTCACCTGCTGTGCTCGTTCCTGCAAGTCTTTCTGATTGATACACAGGGCGTCAATCCACAGCAGACCCAGCGTGTGAGGGCCGAGGTCTCGTGCATTGCGTAGAAAGCGCCAAAGATTCCTTCGTACCCGCAATCGCCTGCCGTTCAGCCGGATTGTGGCGGCATCTGGAGGAGAGCCCCATCGGTAGGAAAGTGCGGTGTAGTCGAGAGCATCCGAGAGCTGGTGGGGGTGGATTTCGCAGGATATCTCGCTGTCGCTCGGGCCTGGCAAAATTCTTAGAAGGCGAATGCAATCCTTCTCCAGACTTTCGTATAGGTCGTCTTCCTCTTCGGTCTTGTGTTGTGCAGAGCCACATCCAGCAAACACGTCCGACTCGGGGAAAGTGTCATGCTCGAAAGTGTCGTGTAAGTCGACATCGTGGTCCACGTTGTGGCCTGGGAGACTTGTGTCTGAGACACTGTTGCTGTCCATGAAGATACCCGAGAGTGGTTGACTACACAGACATAGAGATCAGGTCATTCTTGAGCGTAGAGCAGCTATCGTCGCTTATTTTCGTCTTCGCTGTGCTGGGCAGCTGAAAGGAACATCTCCGGCTCTGGAGAGGATTGGTCGAATAACGATCCACTCCATGCATGAACATCGTCTTAAGTACTTGGCGGTTGTAACCGAGCTCCCAAATATAGCCTGATGACAGGGGGAGGATACAACTGCAAGAGATGTTGCAGCTGGAGTAGTGAGTATGCATTTCGATACATGATGGAACTCCATTCGAGAACAGATGTTTTAATAGCATACATGTCGATCCAATACCATCACACACTTAGAACTTCCTCATGACTACAGTATTTGCCCGCACTTGTAGTTCCCATCTTGTGTTTCACTCCTCCATATCCTCTCTAACTAAGCAGCGCTTCATCCCATCCACAGCCTCCTCCTAAGCACAAGCGAGCCCAATAATCCCAAACACCGGCGCGAACCTCCCACCGAAAGTCTCGCCCACACTGCCAATACGCTCCAGAATAGCAGGGCAACCCTCCTGATTATACTCATAGTACAAATTGAAGCTCAAATCATACCCTGATCCTCCCGAATACGCCTGTCCCGTCACCACATGAATGAAAGCAGCGCCCGTCTCCTCCACCTGCGGGATGAGAACGTCCGGACGATCAACGTAGACACGGTTGACGCTGGCGTCGAAAGCGGTACGACCGATGTCGAAGATGTCGTCCTTGGAGACGGAGCCGAAACTCCCCGTCGCTTGAAGACAGACTTTTGGGGCGCTTGGGGAGGCGATATCCGGATTGACGATTTCCGTGCAGTACTCCATTGGCTCGGAGAGGTCGAGACCGCATTGGGTGCTGCCGCACATGTCGTAGATGTGGTCGAAGAGGATGGTGAAGGCTTCGGTGCCGATGTGGTTTTCGCGGGTGGTTCCCGAGTCTTGGGTGTAGACCCAGGTGGCTGTGACGGTGTTTGGGCCGACTTCGACTTGCGTTTCCCAATTCCTGGGGTCGTCGTCGCTCTGGCGGCGAAAGAGGCAGGAGGAGGTGTTGGTCGGCATTGCGGTGGTTTGGGAGAAGAGCGACAGGGCGCTTGCAAGGAGGAGAGTGGTGGTGTGCATTTTTGCGAGGTTGAGTTGAGATTTGTGAGAGTGATGGGTTGCTTGATGTGGACTTGCTTTTGCGGGAATCTGCTCACCTCTTATATGTCATTCTCCTCCCTCGATCTCCCAACATCGTCGATCCCTTCGCAGCATCTCGGTGGGCATTGCCGCGGAGGGAGCATGTTGAGCCATCCTGACTTTCCTCAATGCCACAGCTACTGCTGCCAAGCAGTGTGTTCGCCGCCGTGCTTGGCTTGATTCATAGCCAACAACGAGAAAGAGTGCCTCGGTTGGAATGTGTAACGGCTGTTCCATATGCTTCTAAGCACCAGTTGGCCAGTTTGACACTGCAATCCGCGGAGTGTTCTGCGGCGATGAAAGCATGTGTATGAGCCGCGTCGACTTGGCAGATTTGTAAAGCATCGTTTGGGCAGCCACCGCCATCTCATCTCCACCAGAACGTAGAGTAACCTCTAACAAACTTCGACATGGCAGCGCAGCGTCGGATGTTGATGCCATAAGGTCGAAGTAGACTTGAAGTGCCAAGTCCACGTGCTATACTTCTTCGATAGACTAGTGGAGTACCCTATTGTGGCAATAGTGCCGCCAAGAAGACCGGAAGAGTACTATAGAAGTAGTGCGTGTGGAGGATGCAGGCTGTAAACACCGCTATAGGAGGCATAGAGTGCGACGGTCAGCCAAGCCTTACGGAAACCAAGCCCGAAGACATGTACTCCGACGGACCGAATCATGAATGCATTGGCGAGCCTATACGACTACAGCGGACGATACAGCGCCACGTACATCATCATCATCATCATCATTTGATTCAGCCTGAACACCTCGCTGGAAGGGAAAGTGTCACAAGATCCAGCGGGAGCCAGAAGTTGCCGACTTTTCTCAACACACAATCACGACACAACAACAAGTTGTAGTAGCTTGTATTGCTTCACCGAGAGAGTCTGAAAGGGAGAAGCGATCACACTTCTCAGAACTCTGGTGCGTTGCGTACTCCTCGCAAGAAGACGAGGTCAAGTGGTCGACTTTGGCAGCAGAAATCCAGGATTGACACTGATGAGAGAGCTCACGATTTTCACCGACTGCTAGCATTCGTAGATCGACTTGTACATTGAGCTTAGCAGGTCTAGTCTTTCAGATGTCTTTCTCCCTTTTCGATCTCGTCCCTGTCGTTGAACCTTGCCTCTGAGCGAAAACTCTCACTGTCAAAACCCGGCTCCTCAATTTCCTCCTTCTTCTCTTCGACAAGCTCAATAGTCCTCTCTTCTCGCGATGCTTTCACCCGTGTGCTACCATACATGTCCATTCATCCATTCTTCCTTCCTGGCACATCCGGCTACACCACCAAAACCCAACAATCAGCTCAGCACACCTGGATAGCACTATGAATCCCACTCCGACTGACCTTGAAATGCTTCATCTTGGTGGTATTCCCAAACTTCTCGACCGTCCAGCGGGCGTCGTTTCGAAAGCGCTGCTCGCGGGCAATGAGTTTTTTGTGCGTGAGGTCGAGGGTGTGGTGTTGGTGGGAAGTGAGGCCGGTGAGACCCATTTGGTCGCGGCGGGAGAGGGTGAGGGCGGTCGACTTCGATTTGGATGAGGAGCTCGGCGTTGCCGTCGACTTTTCGGATTCTGTGGTTGGAATAGGGGAGGTTGCGACCAGAGCTGTGCTGTCGATTTGTGGTTTTCGAGGTCTGGCTGGTTTGGTGCTTGGACGTCCATCGTGGCGGCTTGATGCTACTGAGCCGGATTGCAGCCGGATTTCATTGTTTGAGAGCTTTTGCATCGTTTCAAGGTCTGCACCCTCTCTCAACTCCTCATCGACAGTCCAGAAGTCGAGAAAGTCGGAGTCTTCGGAGAGATCCAACATGCAATGCCCTTTGCTCAACATATGCGAGCGAACAGCATCGGCTGAATGCTTTTCATGGCCGCAGTACAAGCATGAATGGAATCGGGCGATGACCAGATTCAGATATGCGAGGAAAGTGCCGAGGTCCGTTTGCAATCTTTCCAGTCGTGGAATGTGGAAGCCATGTGAGTGTTGCATGTGCTCGAGACAGTCAGCCACGGTCTCGGAGATGGACAAGCAGAAAAGGCATCTCTCCGGCTCCACGAGGAGATCGTCGTCGCTGTCGCTGGAGTCACCTTCACTTCTGCGAGAGGCACATTCCAGCTCCTCGTTCATAACCTTTGGAGGTTGCCTTTGAGGAGATTGCGGTGACTTCGTCGGCCGTTCGACTTGTTTCTCAAGATCCGGTGCTCCAACAAGACTTTCGTACGAAGTGAGTGATATCGGCGGCAGCTGGGCGACTTTTCGTTGCATGTTGAAGACATGCCATGGTTCTCGCATGTGTTCTCGTCGTAATGAGTTGCTTTCGAAACTTGCAGAGCAAGTGCTGCATAGGAATGTTCCGCCGACCATGTTGGAGAGGAGTGGAAGGTGAGATTCGAGATTGGTCTTGTTCGGTCGTACGAGAGGATGGTATTTATTGGTGGCGGGGATCTTGGATTCGTCGGTCAATGGTTTCTTTTGAATGCGAGTTTCATTACCTTCCAATGGCTCGCACAATGTTCGACTCATCCTGAGTGACGTCTAAGCCTCAGGCTTCACTTGAGTCATCGACGGATGCGGAAGGTGCATTCAACGGCTTTCCCAAAGAGGCAGTGCTCTTTGTGTAACCGGCCAATGAGCAGCCATCTTCTCAAGATTCACACAACAGGCGTTGAAGTGATCAATGCGCTCTGCAAGCTATTATTGCGATGATGATGACTGCTGCTTCTCCTCACAATACTTCTTCAAATCCTCGCCCCAAAGACGGAACTTCTCGTCCAAGGTCTTCTGGTAGAGCCACTTGACCGTGTAAGCGAGCACGCCACCGTACACCTCCCAGGTTCTCAGCTCGCACTCATTCTGGCCAGTGATCAAGATCTCATGAAATCGCTCTGTCTTCAGTCCTCGTGAAGCGAAGCCTCCATGCTGCTTCCACGACACCCGATACAGCTCTGACAAGTCCGAGGTGTAGCTCGGCTCCTTCTCCCTCGTCGCAGCATCGATATAGTCGCTCGGATTCTCCGGAGTCGAGATATCCGTGACTTCTAGCTCTGTCTGCGTTGTCTTACTCGGCTTGGAAGCATCCATGATCACGAAGAAGTGCATGATGGTGCCGACTCGCATGCGGGAAAAGTCGTTGACGTCATCGGGCTGGTCTTCTGGTGGGAGATCTGGTCGACTGAGAGGTTGCTTGACGATGCGGACTGACGGGCAGAAGGAATTCCAGTGCTGGTAGTCTGAGACCTTGAGGACGGCTTCGAAGACTTGGGATGCGGGGGCGTTGATTTTGATGGAGGCGCTGGTCTGGAAGACTCGGTCTTTGTGTGGGACGGTCGGTGAGCAGAGGCCGGAGGATGGCGGCCAGGTGGAGGATGTGTTTGATGCCATGGTGGTGATGTACCTTGTGCTGCTGGAGGATGCTGACTTGTTTGGTGGGTTGAAAAGAGCAAAGGTGGCGAGAAGTCTATCCTCGGTTACTTCAGACGAGCTGAGATCTCTCCCTGGCTTGGGCGGACTTCTCTCCGGTATGTTCTTCGCCTACCACTTGCGGCTGGCCTTTCTGCATGCAAGAGTGGAGTGATGAGGTGAGAATGGATGGGTTAAGTTTGCAGAGGCTGGCTGCTCGCGTGATCTGACCCAAAACACACCGCCGCTAATGCAGGCGGAAAGCCAAAGTCAAGCTCTGGACAAGCTCGACAAGCATCCACCGAACGCCTCGCTCTCCTGCAACTGGCCCATCTTCTTCTTCTGCATCTCGAGCGGGCCTGAAACATTTCTGGCTTCGACCTTATCTCACACGTGGTCGCCGGGTGCATGAACGATGCAGATGTCAGGCCAGGAAGGACCAATGAACGCTCAGCCTTCCTGCAAGGCAGCGGCGAGTCCGGGCTCTGGAACTCGGTAGCGCGCTTTTGATGATAAGCCCATGCAAGCACGCCATGCACAGCAAATGGATCTTGTTCGAGAAGCTTTTCGCCCAGAGGCGTGGCAGACATTCACATAAAGCCTTGCTCGCTGCCGATCTCAATCTGAAGGAGAAGCTCCACCTGTGGCTCAACTTTCATTCAGCCTGATCAATATCCCAACTGCAGCCATGGCGACTCTCCAGTACGACGAAGAGAAGAAAGTCTCCGCAGTGCTCACTGAGGTGCCTCTCGATGCTGATGTCCCGGCCTACGATGGCGCCAGTTCGATTGATACCATCACTGCTCTGGTCCATGAAGGTAAGAGACACATCCTCACTAAACTTCAATCATCACTGACATTGTCTTCAGACCACCAACATGACATCAAACTCCGCACCATGACCTGGCAAAAAGCCGCCTGGCTCCTCTGCGGCGACCAAGTCTGCCTGGCCGTCATGGCCCAAACCTGGTCCCTCTCCGTCCTCGGCTGGGTCCCCGGAATCCTCACCATGCTCGGCGCCGGCATCCTCTTCTGGATCACCTCCATGACCATGCACAAGTTCATCATGAAGTACCCGCAAATCAAAGACATCTGCGACTTTGGATACTACGCTTTCGGCAAGAGCAGGATTGCGTATCATTTCACTGCGTTCATGTTGCTGGCGAATAATATCATGTTGATTGGCTTTCATGTCTTGACTGGTGCGAAGGTGCTCAATACGTTGAGTGATCATTCGGCTTGCACGGTTGTGTTTTCGGTTATTGCGATGGTGATGGGGATTGTCATGTCGTTGCCACGGACGCTGAAGAATGTGTCTTTCATGTCCATGTTCTCTGGTAAGTCCAATCACCTCATGATGATCCAGCTGCTGATCTTGTTTCCAGCCGCCGCCATGGGCCTCGCCATCCTCCTCTTCATGGTCTTCGCCGGCATCGAGAAGGCTCCCTACTACGGCTACAACGGTAACTACCCCGAGCTCGGTGAAGTCAAGACCTACGCTTTCCCACTCCCAGGAACCACATGGGTGGCATGCATGAATGCCGTGCTCAACGTACGTAAATCCAAGGGCAGTAGCTCATCATGTGAGACACCTACTTATCTTCCATTAGATTACATTCCTCTGGGTCCCCCAAATCCTCTTCCCAACCTTCATCTCGGAAATGGAGAAGCCCCAAGACTTCCCCAAAGCCCTGGCTGTCCTGACCGGAGTCTCCGCCTTCCTCTTCATCGTCCCTCCCGCGATCGGATTCCGCTACCTGGGCCAGTACTCCACCGCACCGGCTTTCGGATCCCTCGGCGTGGTCTCGTACAAGAAAGCCTCCTTCGCCTTCGTCATCGTCCCGACGCTGGTTATTGGTGTCATCTACGCCAACGTCTCGGCCAAGTTCGTTTACTCCCGCATTATGGGCTCGAGTCGTCATGCGCATAGCCATACGATCATTGGGTGGGGTGCTTGGGCGGCTGTTATGGCCGGTATCTGGTTCCTGGCTTTCATCTTCGCAGAGGTGATTCCTTCCATGGGCGATTTCTTGTCGCTGTTGGGGGCTGCGTTCGACTCGTTCTTCGGCTTCATTTTCTTTGCCGTCGCGTACTATCAGCTTTACCAGGGACAGCTGTTTGGCAATGTTGGGAGGAGTGTGATGACGATTGTTCATGTTATCGTCATGGTTGTGGGACTGTTCTTGCTGGGACCGGGACTGTATGCGGCTGTGAAGGCCATCATGGCGGACTACTCGGCGAGTGTGACGCCGGCGTTCAGTTGTGCGAATGTTAGCTTGTAGGATGAGGAGATACCCAAGATTCGAACATAGAAACAGTACATCAATTGAAAGCTGACCATGATGATGATGATTAATCAACAACCCAATGCCCCTCATCCAACACTCCCCTCTCAAACTCCTCCTGACTCACATACCCACCCTCAAGCAAATACTCCCACCACTTCCTCGGCGCCTTAACGGTCCTCTCTCCACCCTGTCTCTTCCACGGCCACCCCTCATTACCACCAACCGGGCTGAAGAAGCCGCTCTCCTCCACGCCCCTCTGCTGAAACTCCCGTATTTTATTGAAGTTGCGGCATTTCATGTTTATCTTGAAGTCTGGCACGGGATCGGGCCCGATGTCTTGCCAGTTGTAGGTTATCAAGTCCAGGTTGGCGTTGCAGGTTAGGGTTTGCCGGAGGAGCTCGATGCAGTGTTGCGTGTGGTCGAGTTGGAGGGGGGTTGGGGTTGTGTGGTTGTAGTATTCTGCAAAGACGTATTGCCGGAGTTCGTTCAAGCAATGCAGCTGATGATCGACAGCCAGCATCGTTACATGTTGGTCTGGTTTTGCTGGATGTCGAACCGAGTATACGGGATCTTTACCCACAGCGAGGATGTCTTCGGTTGTCGCGAGGTATTGATAGGGTGTGGCGAGTTTGAACCATGCTTCGTCGACTTCGGGACTTGGGGGTTGACGATAGATCGACTCGTGGAAGAGGGTGTTGTCGTGCGTGACAGTTTCGAGGGGGATGTTGAGGAGGTTGAGGATTGGGCCTGGGAGTTGTGGTCAGTAATGAGCATTGATGACTCTGTTGGTTGGAGAAGTGTACTGTAGTATGAAGTTCTCTTTAGGTCTGCGTTCAACGAGAAGAGCTCGGGCTTGAAGATGTAAAGCAGCAAGGCAAAAACGCAGACAGCGGAGATGATGTTCGACGCCACAAGAGCGAATAATGTTCGTCTCGAGAGATTGATCGAGCTCTCATGGCTTCGTCGAAGGACTGCATCTTCATCAGCCTCCTCGTCTATGGGCGTGTACTTCGCATCCAGCTTCATGGTCGATGCGGTCGCATGTCATGCTCTCAAGGCCGTGAGAGAGAAAGCGAGACTGTAGCAGAAAGTCCGATTATGGCCAGCGCAACGTTGGAGGAAAGTGAAACGTTAGGCCGCATGAAGCTTTCGATGAAGCTGAAGATGCTACCTTCCTCATTGTGTGTCGAGATACGAAGTAGCTCTCGGAGAATAATGCATTCAGCTGAAGCACGCTACGGTGACAGCTCATCAAAAGCTAGTGCTCACGTCTCGAAACTACTGCTTCGCTTGGCAATCCGCATGGTGATCGACATGCGCCACAGATTCCAAAAGATGGAGGCCTTGCAGCGGGCATGGTGCATAATGCCAAACGACTACGACGTCGGGTTTATCCCAATCTTGATTGGCCTCAACCGGTCTGAAGCAATGATTCCACGTTGATACGAATTGTGCATTGGAAGGTCATTTCCTATTGGAGAAGGTGAAGAAGTTATCCTGTTGGTAGAGAGTCTTGATTGAAAGTTCAAAAGCTGTCGTGTGCCCTGCGAAAAACTTCTCGAAGTTTCGTCAAACGACATCCGATCCAGTGTCAATTCTTTCCTCAACAATCAAGACCAGAGAACATCAAGATGTACTTCAGCACGCTCCTCACAATCACAGCATGCGGCCTCCTGGCTGCTGCCGCTCCCGTCGGTAAGACTCATCACTCATCGAAACTATCCCGAGCGTGAAGAAGACTGAAGAGCTTATCTCAGGAAACGTCGAAGCCCGCGTGGCAGTTCCCCCAATCTACCGCCCACTCGTCAACGTTGCTCTTCCTCCATCCGACGAGAAGCGTGATGTCGAGAAGCGAGAGGCTGCACCTGTGCCGCCGGTTTACCGTCCGCTCGTCAACGTGGCATTGCCGCCATCCGATGAGAAGAGAGACAGTGAGAAGCGTGAGGCTGTTCCACCGATCTATCGACCATTGGTGAACGTTGCGTTGCCTCCGTCAGAGGAAGAAGCGAGTGCTGAGAAGCGGGATGCTATGCCTGTGCCACCGATCTACCGCCCACTTGTGAATGTTGAACTTCCTCCAAGCGATGAAGAGTAGATAGAAACAGTGGTCTTTTGACCAAGTGACAATGGAGATTTTGTCAGAAGAGGAACAGCATAGCGCGCTGGACAAGCTGTGGGGACGCCGAAGGGATCTATGTACAGAAGCTTGGGACACACTCGTTCATAGCCATCAAACTCAGGGGTTAAAATCGGTGCTCTCTCCTACGAAAGATTCGCACGCTCGAGTCTCTGTTACTTTCCTCGACATCTGTTTCGATCGAGAACTTCACTCAGAGCCTCATCCGCTGATATCTTTCATCAAGCTTCATCAAACCAGAGCTGATGAAGTGGAAGTGCCATGAAGGGAAAGGCGGGCCATCAATCAGCGACAGAATCACGACACCAACCCAAGGTCTTGCATTACTACTGCAGTCCCTGCATCGGACGGATGCTTGTCGTTCGTTGATCAAGCTTGTGATGCTTGGCTCAATGAGGAAGCTCAGCACACATGAAGCTGCCTGTTCGAGAATTGGCGTCAGGCGTTCCATACGAGCGATTGTCACTGCGGAGCTCTACGAGCTGCAAGCTGATAAGAAGACGTCGGAATCGACGCTGCGATGCGACCTTCCGAATTGCTGCAGATCCGAGTAAATGATAACGCGTAGTATCCGGCTTTTGGCGAGGGTTCAATCGGGTAAGGAAAGCCGGCTGGATGAAGAACGAGAGCATGTCTTCGCAACATCATTACAACTCAAGTGAGGCTCCCTAAAAGTCTCATTGCTGCTCGCCCTCAATCTTCCATTCTCACAATGCCGACAAAAGCTTTGCCTCGATGGCTCCCGTCAACCAAAGACGACAAAGACCGGGAACTATCATGGACGAGTCGAATCGGCCAGTTCTGCCTTATTGTGCTGGCCATGCTCGGTCTACTTAGCATCTTTCAACACATCCAGGTGTACTCAATCGATCTTCGAACATCAAGCAGAACCTGCAGCTGCGGCAGCACACCAGAAGAAGCAGCATCTCGCGGCTGCAAATTCGACGTCCTCGCCATGGCCTGGCTCCCTCCACACTGCCGAGACGACGACTTGATGGACATGCTGCAAGATCTTTCAATCGGGCAAAATCATACCTGGACCTATTACACCTATCCAAATGCCACAGCCGAACTCTCAGCTGAACAAGTCTCTCTCCTCGCTGGAGATCCTCACAGATCTCCTGATCGGATTGTCACGACCATGGACTGGCATCATTCGCATTGTTTGTATCTGATCTGGAAACAGGCTCGAGCGAGTCAAAGAGGGACTGTGATGGAGGGCCGGTATGCGGAGGAGAAGCATGTCATGCATTGCATGAAGTCGGTGCTGGAGTTCGTTGCTACGGTTCCGGAGTCGTCGGAGCTTCTGGCTGTTTCGCAGGTGGATTTGTACCCGGATTGAGGACGGGTCGAGAGATCTGGCCTGGATCGAAAAATGTCTCGGCCTCTCCGACAGTCGCATACGTTATCCGACTTCAAGGCGCTCTTGCTTCCCATTCCGATCTGTTCTACAGGACTGGTGCGACGTAACGACATCGCAGCTGAGTTCAATACGAAAGCCACGCATTCCTGTGTTACGCTCTCGAAAGTCAGCCGCAGTCAGATGGCATGATTGAGGAAGTTTTAAAGAAGGCCTCTTGAACGACCTCTTCTTTCGAACGTATTCACAAAACCACTCTGCAAACAAACTCGATCATCAAGCCAACCCGCTCTCCAACGAAACGGCGTCAACATGACTTCCAAGACCCTTCTTCTCCTCACCGCGGCCACCGCCTCAGCGCTCGCCTGCAGTTCATCGTCCCGCACAACAACCTACACCGAAACACCGTCAGTCTGCTGCCCGCCAATCCCGGCTCATACTTCGACCATAAGTCTCGATTGTCAAGGCTGCAAGCTGGAGATCGAAAGCATCGCTCTCAATTGCTTTGCTCCATGTCCGACGACTACACCTGCAGACCCGGAGGCTACGACGACAATTGTGGAGTGCAAGGAGACATTGACATGATCTTGGAGTGTTTCTAAGATGTTGATGAAGGAACGAAGACATTCTCGGAAACGACCAAATTGAATTGATTCGCACAGCGAACGGTCAGGCGTTGTTGAAGGGGCAGACGATCTCATACTCAAAGTTGAAGATACGGGTATAATAAGCAGGCGCTAGCAAGGTACGCAATAACTTCCAGTCTCAATACGGTCAAAGTCGTTTAGATCCAATGATGTCGGTCCTCTGCTTACGATTGGCATGAATGCCTAAACAAGTACCTGATCAATAACTCAACCACCATATTGATCGACAAGCCACGTGGTCGAGAACTGGCTTTCTTCACAGAACATTCGGTACGCATCCGGCAAATCTGTTGTGATCACCGCTCCGCCGGAAGCCACTGCCTGGGTGCTATCCTTGTTCGCAATGCTGAAGATATTGAGCGGGCCGTACGGTGCGAAGATGGTGTTATCGCTAGTATCCTTAAACTTCCGGTCGAGATCTGCCGTGTTTGCTGTTAGTGAGCTATCCAACGGCATGAAAAAGTCTCAACATACAACCCTCGCTGTCAAGGACGTGGAACATCTCATGGATCAAAGTCCCCGCCGTGAATTTGAAGTTGCGCTTTTGTTGGCGGCCACCAGGGCCCGGATTGGGGTTGATCGTCGTCTGCCAGGCGACTTGGAACTGGTCTAAAGCCCCATTGAAGAGTCGATCACAGAGCACAACTTGGCGGAACGGCTCATTTGTAGGGTTCCGTTCGAACGGGACAGTCTCGGCCTCGACAATCGAGTTTTGATTCTGACCAACGTTCGTACAAATCTCGTACTGATTGAGACTCGGTCGCACAGCCGCTTTGTTGAAGCCGTCCTCTCTTGGCCCGGCCGGAGCGTAGAGCACGAAGCTCATACCATCTGTCAAAAGCATTATTGGCGACTGAAACGTTCCGAGCGAATACTCCACTCACATGCTCTACTGGTCGTAGTACCAGCCGGGAGATTGGAGTTAATGTCGGTCGCCTTAGACGTTCTCACGTATGCTCCGTTAGCGCAGGCGAGGTAGGAATTCTGGGGGGTAAGTTGCTGTTGATTCGCAGTGCCGCCGGTCAGAAGAGTCTGAATCATCCCTATGTTGTCTTTGTTCGAAAATTCAGCGAAACGCTCGTTGAGAGCGAAGACACAAGACGTGTACGTACTTCTGACGGTGGTCAAAGTCGCTTGATCGGCGGAGTTCAGACCGTTCCTGTCCGTGTACTTGTAAAACGTTGTACCGAAACTGTTCGCCGCATTCCGCACGTTGCGACGTGTCGACGGGGTGACGAATGTCTTCGAGCTCATGAGATCATTAATGGCATTCTGAGCCGAAGTCATTAAGGTCCTTGCGTCGTTGAGGATAGTGTTCATGGTCCCGATGTTGCATGATGGGTCAAGGGTGAAGAGCTGATCGATGGTCTGGGCGTTGCCAACAGTCGCCAAAAGGAAACACAGAATGCTGGCTTGGATCAACATGATTGCCAATTGCAGTCCACAGCAGGGAGCTGACGGTCACCATGATGGCGTACCCGTCATATGTATAAGTAGTTGCACTCGCTCGAGTGACTTGATTGAAGCAGACAACCCAACACGGTCCCATTCCGTCCTTACTCTGTTTTCAACCAGACTTCATATTTCTGGACGAGACTTCAATAGTCGAATGGACTTGTGATTCCTTCAAGGCCCTGCGAGCGACGCCAAAGGCCACTATAATCCTTGTTGGACGCCATTGTAACATGTTGCACTAATGCATGGCCTGGCAGAACATGTGAGCGACTGAAGCTCTCGATTCGTCGCGACACGATCCGGATTTGGACAAGGCTCTCGAACAAACCCTTCAGCAATGACCAAAAGTATTTGCTTTCTTCCTTCGCGCGTATCCCGCCGTGGACGAGCTTGGGTAGTGACATTTACAAAGAAGCCGTACAAGTCGTTGGCTTTCCTGATGCGCACTTTGCCTCGACGGCCAGACCGCCCCATGGACCCATCGAGAGGGACCGCCGCCAAGTCATCCAGCCGTACAGACTCCCCACTCGACTTACCAGCGCACCTTCGCTCAACCATTCCCAGCAGACATTCAACTCTGGAACGACGAAATGGCGCTTTCCCGTCTTCCTGAAGATCTGGTGCGGTCCCTCGCCGAGCTGCTCGAACTGGCCAGCCCTGGCTCACTCACAAACCTTGGCCTTGCATGCAAACGTCTCCACAGCATTGTCAGGGCTGTTCAGGCTCAGGCTATTACGATCCAGTCCGGCACGGACAAGGGAACTGTTTGGCTTCGATTCTTTACCAGGAAGGAGAACAACGATCTACTGCCAGCTGTTCGCTCTCTGAGGATTTGCCACGCTAAAATGACCGACCACATGCAGGCCGATGAAGATGTTACCGCAACTTGCAGACTGATGGAGGGCATGACCGGCCTGCAGGAAGTTTATCTGCATGGCAAAGTGCCCCGAGAGAAGCTTGTGGGCATTTTGAGAGGCCTACCACATGTCCGACTGCATGTCAAGATGGACATCAACGCTGAGCCGGGAGAGATCGCACCGGAAGAGCAGATCGACTTGTCCGATCTCGAGAGGAACACGAATGTCCATTCGCTGGATGTTCACGTTGTCTATCTGGGCTTGCAGAATTGTGCAGAAATCATCTCTCGGCTGAAGGCTGTCGTACTCTCGTGCTCACACCTGGAGCAGCTGTATCTCAGACTGGAACCGCAGACCGGCGTTGGAGTGGATCACAGCTTCCTGCCAGAGACCTGCGGCTTTGGATTCTCACCAAATGAGCGCTTGCCGCCTTTGAAGTCTCTTGCGCTGCTAAATTATCCCTTCCAACGCCGGCGTCAAGACGGTGCAACTCACACTTCCGCGGAGACAGACGAGATCGATCACTGGGCGGAGTTTTTCGACTGGTCGCGACTCGAGGAGCTTGAAACGGACAGCAATGACCTGGCGTTCAGCCTTCTACCGAATCTGACCGCTCTCCGCCGGGTGACCACTTCAAACCAGTGGCTTGATCAGGATCTCTCGAGTTTCTACTTGCAGATGCCGAGCCGGTTGACCAGCATCACGGTACCAAACTTGAAGACTATCACAGTGGACGGCGTCCTTCGCCATTCGGCCACTTTGGAGGCCTTGCATATCCACCAGCCCGAAAGCTTTTACTTCCATTGGAAAGAGTACGCCATGGATCTTACATCTCTTCAGACGATTCAACGAAGCTCCAAGCTCCTGAGGGACCTCTCCTTGGACATCGCCCGTGATGGAGTGTGGCCGACAGACATCTTCGACGTTCTAGGCGGATTTGAACACCTCCAGACTTTAGGTCTCTGGTTCGAGCTTGGCATTCACTCACCCAATGAGCCTGTGCGGCCGTTCGTCACCACTTCTGCGGCCGGACAGATCTTTGAGTCCATACGAAAGTTTCGCAGCCAGCAGTCCCGACTAACAAGACTCATCGTGCATTCTGGCGCTCCACCACGGCTCCCATCTGGATTCTTGTCCACGGAAGCACTTTGGGGGCTCAACAACAGTATTGAGCTTGAATGTCGACTTTCAGAACGAGATGATCAAGTCAAAGACGGGATCTACAACGTGACCTGTCCTCAGCTGGAGAAGATTGTGCGGCGTAAAGATAAAGAAACGACAAGAAAGCCGAAAGAGCGTAGGTCAGTAAGCAGCGTGAAAAAAGCTTTGCTTCGTTTGATGAAAGGAAGAACGCCAGGCCCGAGTGGCGCTGCGTACGACGGCAGAGGCCATGAGGCAAATCCAGCCCACAAGAGAATTTGGAAGCTGATGCAGGAAGGGCCGAAGCCTGTACAATAATCTGCAGTGGCCATTGAACGAGATTGAAAATTCAAATGGCGTGCATGAAGTCAAACTTGACCAAAAGCAGCAAATGCTGTCGTGCCAATAGCAACCGATTGCACCAACACAGAGTTTCTCGTGAATAGTGCTTATTGAGTTAGGGCATGCTTGATGAGTTCAGGTCTAGCTTGGCGCAACTCGTGCCTGTTCAAACGCATCATGCTTAGAACAGATCCACGTGGGATTTGAAGTCTCGAAACCAAGCACGGCGTTGCGCTAAAGGATGAACTCATGCAAGAACTCTTCCGCCTGTGTCTTGACTATCCCGATGCAACAGGGTCCGATATGCTCCATATCTCAAAGCTTTTGAGTTTTGAGATGTCATGTTGTTGGATGGGCTCGTAAAGGTCACCAACAAGCCGCTAGACGCACGCCTTTCGTCCCGAAAGAGTGTCTTATTCAACATGATGCTTCAATAGTGAAGATCCGTTGTGCCAGAAAAGGCGCAGGAGGGGCGTCTAGTGATCGACGAGCCGTTTTCGTCAAACACTAGACATATACAGCGCTCAAGCTATAGTCAAGGACATAGTACAAAGACTTCCCCTGGCCATTGAAGCTGGACAGCAATAGCGATCATAGCTGCAGCGGGCCCATCATGGTTGCATCTGCAAGTTCTTTCCTTATCCTGACAGCAGCCTGCCTCTTTCCAGCCGTGCTGTCTATCGATCTTGCCTCTCCTTCGGCCTCTGTCCCGGCAATCACCCAAGCGGCTTCCGCTTTGAGCGCCGTCTTCCAAGACCACGCAATCGACTTCTCCTCGGCCCTGCAAATCGAAGCATCTCAGCGACAAGAATGGAGCCAGACATCGACCATCCCGGCCTTGCCTACTTCGACAGGAAAAGGCTACGAGGCTGTGGCCAAGCTGGCCGCCGGTCCGCTCCCGCCCATCCAGGTCACGTCTGGAAACCAAGACACCAAGAAGATTATCGAAGGGATCCTTGCCGAAGCCGATCAGGTCGTCTCCACCAAAGATAAAGTCCTGGGAAGGCAGTCATCCACCCGCATCATGATCGTCGGCGACTCCATCTCTCAGGGACAGCAGGGCGACTTCTCGTGGAGATATCGGCTGTGGCAATGGCTTCGCTCGCAGAACGTGGCGTTCCAGTTCGTTGGTCCATACACCGGCACTTTCCAATCGACGACGGCATTGGCATCAGGTCCTCAGGGTCCACCACAGCCGCCTCCGCTGTACAATGGCTCGCCAACGCCGCCAACTTCATCGTCGTCTAATACCGACAATTTGAACGGAGGATATGCCCAATCTGTCGATTCAGCCTTCACGAGCAACAAGAACAACGCTCACTTCTCGGTCTGGGGAAGAGCTCTCGCCGTTGACAAAGGTCTGATCCAGTCGATGTTACAGAACAATCCTGCTGACCTAATCTTGCTGGAGCTGGGCTTCAATGATATGGGCTTCTTCTATAGCGACTGCTATGGGTGGGTGTCATGATGCACGCTTTCAAATGTTCGATTCTCATTCTCGATATACAGGACGATCAACAGTCTGCAGACGTTCATCAACAATGCTCGAGCAGCCAACCCAAACATCAAGTTCGCAGTCGCCAATGTGCCTCAACGTACGTATATCCGCAACGACTTGACGACCAATATTTCCACCTACAATCAGATCTTGCCCAAGTATCTTCAGCAGTGGAGTACATCACAGTCGCCAATTCAGCTTGTAAGATGCTTCTACTCTTTATCCTCTTCAGCGATCTGACAATCGATTCGCAGGTCGACTTTGAAGGCAACTACCAATGCGGCACGACAGCATGTCCAGCCGGCTATGACGGTCTACATCCCAACGCATGGGGAGAATATCAGATTGCGAATGCGTTCTCAAAGGCCCTCATCGCTGGCTACGGCATCGGATCCACGCCGCTCGCCATTCCAGCGCAAAGTGATCCAAGTCTGGTTCGAAGCATCGGCACGCCGGCCAACTTCAAAGTCTTCACCAGTCCACAAGGTGTAAGCGCAACTTGGGACGCTGTGTACGGGGCTTACAGCTACAACGTCGACGTTCATGTCAATGGCGGCGGAGGTCTGTTCTCACCTGGCAGTTCTTCGGTGAATCGATGGGACTGCCAATGGTCACTGCCCGGCTGGTCGTATTCTGTCCGAGTTCAAGCAGCTTGTGGCGATCAGACTGGACCGTGGACAGATGCGCAAACTGCAACATCACAGCCTCAGCTCGCACCGCCGCCACAGAACATCGTTGTAACTCCGACGGGCGATGGTTTCGAAGTAACCTGGGATCCTCCGACTGGACCAAATACTGACAACATTGTCGAATACAACATCATCTATTGGGATTCGACTCCAGATGATTGTAACTTCATCACCGGTGCTGCTTTCAAGAGCTCTCCAGCAAAGATTGGTAAGCATATCGACATTATGAGCATCACCCTCAGACTGACATTGGTCTTTAGGTGGTTTGTTGACAGGCAAGAGCTATCTCGTGGCTCCGGTCACCTGGAACAGCAACGGACAAGGTCTGCCATTCATTGCGAACAATGTTATTCCTGGAATGGGGACGCCTCCTGTACCTTCAAACCTCCAAGCTGTCTCCAACGATGGAACAAGCGTTCAGTGAGTACTACATACGCCACAACCATGAGATTTTGCTCACCTATGTGCTCAGCCTTTCTTGGACAGGGAGCCAAGCGGCCGGCGTCTACCAAGTTTTCGTACGCAACGCCACTGGCGGAGACTACACACCTCTGGGAAACACCTCCCAAACCTGCCTCGACGATTACTTCTTGTATCCTGGAACAACAACCTATGAATTCTGTGTTGCTGCATACAATGGCAATGACGGATCAGCTCAAGGACCGGGAGTCATTCCTCCGCCTGCGAGCAGCGGCGCAGCTGCCCAGACATGCGGTCCTGCGCCTTCTTGGTGTCCATCGTTCTTTGCGCCTTACTCAGGACCATCTGTCGGTGGATGTGCTGGCTGCGGCGGCAATGGATGTCCAAGTGGAAGCAGCAGCTGTCCGGCGGCTACCAGCACTGGCGGAGGTTCGGCAAGCGTCACGGTCGTCAGCGGCTCAACGATCACGACAACGAATTCAAACGGAATGACCGTCACCACGGTCACTGGAGGATCCACTTCAACAGTTGGCGCTGGATCAGGAGGCAGCCGAACGACCGTAGTAAGCAACAATGCAACAAGATGAGGTTGTGAGTTTCCTAATCAAATTTCAGGTCGGAGGAACGACAGAGACGACAACGAACGCTCAAGGGATGACCGTCACCACCGTCGTGGGCGGTACCACGGAAGTCGTTGGCAGCACCACAGAAACGACGACGAATGCGAACGGTATGACCGTAACCACCGTAGTCGGCACAACGTCTACGCAGTCGCCTGGAGGCTCTCCCAGCCTAACCGTGATTAGCGGCTCCACGATTACTACAACCAATTCGAACGGTATGACAGTTACCACTGTCACGGGAGGCTCAACCTCAACTCTATCTCCTGGAGGCTCTCCCAGTGTTACGGTCGTCAGCGGGTCAACGATCACGACGACGAATTCCAATGGTATGACCATCACAACTGTGACTGGCGGCTCGACGTCTACCCTTGCTCGCTCCGGAAGCGGATCGCCAACGAGCTCCAGCACCAGCTCAGGCGTCTTCCCAGTAATCACCGGCGGCCAAGGAACATGTACCGGACCGGGATGCGATGGTGGCGAGTGCGTCTCCGATCAATGCGCAGTCTTTGGATGTACTGGCAGTGGCTGTGTCAATGGAATGTGCAATCGTGGATCAGACTGCCGGCCTCGCGGGTGTGTTGGCCCCAATTGCGTCAATGGCGTATGCCAGGGAGCGGGCTGCATGACCCACGGATGCGCTGGCTCAGACTGTGACTCGGGAAGCGGACACTGCAAAGGTCTCTCCTGCTTTTCAATTGGGTGTATTGGGGGAGATTGTCCGGGCGGTACAGACACAGATGGGATTTGCATTGGCCCGAACTGCTCCGAGGTGACCTGTGGCGGGCTGGATTGTCTATTCGGAGAGTGTATTGGACCGTCTTGCACTACGTATGGGACAGATCAAGGAGGGAGCAACGATGCGGTGAGTGGAAAGCCTCTGAACACAGCCTTTTTAGACTAACGTTCTCTCAGCCTGACGACAATCCGGACGACGAATGCGGCAGCAACGGGGATGGAGTCACCATGGCTCCATCTTGCGACGTAACCTGCATGACAGCCTCGGCTACGCAGACATGCTCAACCACCTGCCAAACGACCACCGGCTGCAGCGTTACACCAACTACGTCGACGACGACCATCAGCTCTGGTCAGTACGTCCTCCCCAGCGGCATTCTCGACGCTTTCGACAGCGGCGCCACAGGGGATGCATACCGCGCCTCCCAAGCCGCCGCAGCGATGTCCTCCGAGGACTCCATCGATGCCCAGACAGCGACGACCATGGTGACCAGCACTTCGCCCTCGCCCCCGCCATCGCCATCAACCTCGCCCTCGCCAACGACAACCAAAAAGCCGCCATACCCGACCTTCAACGACAGTGGACCACGGAAGCCGTACTGCTACAGCACCAATCCGGCTGGCTACGCCTCTTTCCCCGTCGCCAGCGCTTCCTCAGCACTGACTGCCCTCTGCAACGCAGGCTTTACGCTGCAGCTCAGTCAGACAAGCAGCGTATTCTTGGGTTACTCTAGTAATCCAGAGGTAACCGCCGCTCTCGGATGGGCCGATGATCAATCAACTTGCGCCCAGGAGACGGCACTGCCTGTCAGTGGCAGCATATGCTATTCGCTGTTCAATTTCATATCGGATGGCTGTAAGTTCCTGCCACTCAATTGATGCTATCTCGAGATTCAAGGCTGACCGTGAGTTCGATTGCAGGTGGCAGCGGCAATGTCTACGAGGGAGGTTTCATTGCCAATTCGAGCACCAATGGATGCGTGGAATTCACTATTGGAGCACCCGCTGCTAAGCAGTAACGATAGTAAAGGTTGGGGTAAGTTTTGATGCAGGAATCGAGGGCTGAATACTCAATCGGAACATTGCTAGATACCAATATCAGATCATGAAGCCGTACATGATGAGTCGTACTTTCCAAAGCCATTCGAATCTGTAGTCGACATCAAAGCCGTGTACGCCGATCTACAGCAAGCTCAGCGAGCTCCATTCGCCCGAGATGCGAGAACGAGCACGCCCTGTGAAAGCAACGATCTGCTAAAGCTCAGACTTTTCACAGTCAACATTCTCCATCTTCCGTCTTCAATATCTCGATCTTGGGCAAAATGTCCACAAACGATCAGCCAAGTCTCACGCTCTACTCCTCCCGCATCTCCAACGCCTCCGCTCGCCTGCGCATAGCTCTGAACTTGAAGCAGCTTCCATACAAACTCATCACCATCAATCTGTCCAAAGGCGAGCAACATGATCCGAATTTCAAGGCTTTGAATCCATCTGGGACTGTGCCGCTGCTCATTCATCAACCTGAGAGCTCTCCAGACAAGACAGTCATCGGTCAGAGTATCGCCATACTGGAATATCTCGATGAAGCCTTCCCAGAAACGAAACGACTGATGCCAAAAGATCCTGCATCAAGGGCTCATGTTCGCACGCTCATAGCTCTTTTGGCGAGTGACATGCATCCGCTTCTCACTCATCGAGTCTCGAAAACGATCCGAGAAATGTATCCATGTCCAGAAGCCCAAGAGGGAAGCGGGAAGTGGGACAGGCACTGGGGCACTGGGTTAGTGATGGACTGACGAAGTTTGAGGGCTTGCTAGCGAGCCATGGGCGCTTTGGGAAGTTCTGCGTGGGCGATGAGATTACGTTGGCTGATGTGGTGCTTGTGCCGGAGTTTTGGTTTGCGAGGAGGATTGGAATTGACGCTGGGCAATTCCAGCGCATTGAAAGGATCTGTCAAGAGCTCTGCCTGATGGAACATGTCAGGAAAGAAGAGCAAACGTTGGAAGAAAAGTAGAACTCAGAGCGATTGACGGTCTACTCGGGTTTTCGGCAGATCAGAATCAAATGGCCCTCTTCCCAGACATCCTCTTCCTTACAAAGCCCAATCCCGATAGCCTTCTCTGGAGCGAAGGTGCCCGCCTCTTCCTTCTCGATCACGAAGCCTGCTTCGACAATCTCTTCTCGTAGCTCCTTGGGACTCATGCTCGAGAGCACGATATCCCGACCCAGCCACTTGCATTTCTCGCTGTCCGCTTCAAATGAACCCGTGCCGAAAACGAAGATGCCTCCAGGTCTCAGCCATTCATACGCTCGTGGGAAGAATGCTTTCGTTTCGGCGATGGTAACGTCGATAAGGAAGGCGTAGTATGAGATCACACAGTCGAATGGCAACATATCCTTTGATGGCGTCCAGCTCCGCCCATCGGCTACGATGATGTTGCTGTTTGGAAGTTGCTTGCGAGCTGTCTCTGCCATGGCTGGAGTGAGGTCGACGCCGGTGAATGTGTGGCCGGCTTTGGTGAGAGTTTCGCCGACTGGTCGTCCGGTTCCACACCCAATATCGAGGACGTGGGATTTTGGTGGAAGCAGCCCGAGGAGAGAGTTCAGCGAACGGAGTTGTGGTGGAATGATGAAGGCATCCTGGTATCGGCTTCCAATATCGGTATAGAGAGCTTCCGCTGGAACAGCCATGGTGACCTTCAACACTTAGATGATTTTGATTGCTGTAGATGATTGACTATTTCTATCTCCTGTTGTTGGCGGGAGAAGCCTCGAAGACACAGCATTGAGTCGCTGCTATACATTTCCCTCACGACGTAGAGATCAAACTGGACAGTTACTGGATGCGATAGGCAGATCCAGGTACGAAAGGAGGCATTGGTCGCTGCTTTGGAATACTTTCTATCTTCGAGAGTGAGCTGTGATGCAGGGCTGATGATGTAACATTCTGCCTTATGGGGGCGTGTATTCGTAAGCCTCGCATTGAACTCCGGATGTGTCAAACATCGGCCATTCTACCTCCAGTCTCCACGATGTAGCCGTTGCTGCATAAACCATGCCACCGACTGCTTCGAGAGCTCTCAGCCATCCCGTGAAAACGATTCCCTTTGCCCATTTCTATGATTTCCCCTCCTCTCGTCTTCGACAATCGTTTCAAACGCCTTTCTTGAGATGGTAAACGTCGGCGCATTCGGCATTGCTCCTGGAACTCGTGGAAGAACAGAAGCGTCGACCACGCGAAGGTTCTCGACGCCGTTCACGCGGAATCTGGAGTCGACGCAGTAGTCTCTGTGCCCGGCAGGCCCCATTCGACAGCTCGATGTCGCATGGTGGCTGAAGGTCTGGTCCATTATGGCCTGCCGCATGTCGATGCGAGGACCAGACTCAATGATGGTATACGATGTATTGATGGCGTCATATGCACCTAGCAGAAGCTCAACGCCATCAACAATGGCCTGCAGGTCCCTCTCAGCAGACTTAGCGAAGTAGTTGAAGTTGATATCGGGAGCTTCTCGCGGATCTTTCGATCGAAGCTTGACCGTTTCTGATGGATTGGCCGTCTGCATTTGAACAATCGATGTTGTCCAGTAATGTGGTGCAGCAGGCCGCTCGGAGTATCCTGGGTAGAAACCGGTTCCGTCAATGCTGGCCTGGCTGAGGAAGAACAGGTCGGCGTCGTTGTCCCAACTGACGCTGCTTCGCTAGGCTAAGAAGAAGCCAGCACCAGTGCCGATATATTGGCCGGTGCCATTGGTTTGCCATTCGACGAAGCATGGATCGGAAGAGTTGAAGGTGCCCGTGCAGGGCGAGTTGCTGAGATCGACCCATGGAACGTCTGCTCGGACCTGGAGAGCGGATTCGTAGTTGTCTTGCATGAAGTTGCCCTGAAAGACATTAGATCCATCGAGCTCCTGGAGTCATGGTTACAAGTACACACCACTGCAGGCAGGTCAACGACCACTGGGATATCCAGGGATTCCAGCTCGTCACGAGGACCAATGCCACTCAACTTGAGAAGATGCGGAGTGTTGAAAGTCCCTCCTGCAACGATGGCTTCTTTCCTTGCTCTGACGCTTCGCATCTCACCTCCTTGAGCTGCGTCGTAACGTTCACCGGCAGAGTAGAGCGCTTCTCCGACCATGTACTCAACCCCGACCGCTTTCGGCTCCATATTATGCTCTTTCAAGATGACCCTGGTTGCCAGCGAATGTAGGCTGACTGTCAACGGATGACCAGCATTGACGACTTCATTGATGTATTCTGCTACGCCACTTCTTGCGCCAGTGGTCGCTGAGACAGCTCTCGGCAGCACAAATGTCAGTGGATTGGCATAACGATCCGCATCGACTCGATTGATGTCTCGGTCGAGGAGCTCGGCCATGTGCTCATTGTCTTCGGGAACCAGATCGCCGGCTTCTTCAAACACTTGCCGTACCAGTCGTGCGACGTTGGGCTCGGCGATGGCAGTGCTCGGGTCTACATGGCTGGACTCCACATACCCGTCGAAGCCGTGGCCGGGTGTGCTATGTGGAACGTATGTGCAGTTCTCCAAAGCCATAAGATGTCGACGCATTTCCTCGTAGCTCCATTATGGGTCTCCCGTGAGGTTGGCAATGTAGTCCCATTCGTTGTCGGGCGCCCAGGCGAAGTTCATGGCATTGACTTGAGCGCTGCCTCCCAAAGTCGCTCCTCGAGGATAGTATATGCCGGCGCTGCAGTTTCCATGTTGTCCGTTGGCCCGCACACACATTCTGGTGACATGACATACGGCTCGGCATCGGCTGGTGGATCTGGACCAACATGATATGATCCATTTGGGAGTGTGTACGTGTATTTGAGATCTCGCCGAGCTTGCGTCTCATTTGCGTAGTGTTCGACGAAGAAATGCCAGGAGTGTAGAGAAGAATCAGAAGCCGCTACAGATCTGTTTCGAAGTCAGAACGTTCTTGATTCCCACAAGGTCTCCGACGCTCACAAAGCTGGGACTCGTTGAAAGTCGCTTTGAGACTCATCGCCTCCAGCCTCGATGAGAAAGACGGAATAGCCAGCTGTAGCCAAGTTGGCTCTGATCGAAATCGGTCAACGTTTCTTCCCGAGGTCTCGATCTGCAACGTACGCCAAAGAGCCGCCGCCTGGTCCGGAGCCTACAATGACATAGTCATACTCGTCTGCTTCTCCAACCACAAAGGCGATGACTGCGCTGAGCACAGCAAGGACTGCCACAATCATGGTGCGATGTTCGAGTTGCGGTAATACGGTGTCTTGCGCTAAGGTCTGGCGTTGAATTGGAAAGGTCGATAAACCTCTCTTTCCGTGCCTTCTACGCCATCTCTTATACCATCCAGTCCTTCCTTCTGTAGCGGAGCGCTAGGATGTCGTCGTTCGTCATCGTTCGAGCCCCTTCTGGTTCGGGACAGCATTCTGGCGACCCTAATTGTCGTTGCTTAGCGCTCGAGAGATTGTCATGAGCCAAGCAGCTGTGCTTACTAGGCGACATTCGAAAGATGTCGTGAGGGGAGTGGCAGTGACAGCGCATGTTCGGGAAGCTGGGAGATCCGGGGCTGAAGAGATATACGATCTGCTGGAGCTGAAACGTTGGTGTAACACGACAGCGGAGAAGGCTTGTCGATAGACGGCAGCCAAGATCGCAAGCAGAGTGTAGTTGCGTGGCATCTGGGCGTAAGCTGACAAAGAGCCACATTGCTGTCTCCTTTTGGCTTGCAAAGTAGGGTGGTCTTTCGCCTCCGAAATGCACTTCTCAGCTGGTAAAGCCTCTGCAGAAACGTATTAAAGCCTGTAGCGCTGGAAAAGGACAACAGTCTAAATAGTGGTGCCTCCCTTTGGGGATCCAATAGTCTCCTTCTTATTCCAAATGGCCACGGTCTTCGAGTTCATCGCCACCGATCCAGCCTACAATCTCAAGCCGGGCAAGACAAGCGTTCAGATCCGGAGCCGTTGCATGCAGGGCAGAAACAAGAAGCTCGGCTCTCGCAGGTCAAAACAATCAGCGGCTCACCACGAGGCCCAGCAGGACGTCAAAGCCCTCTCATTGCGGAGTGCGACTCCGGCCGTACTCTCTTCAATCCGCACTCTACGGCCACCGCCAGCCACACTCGTTTCCTTGTTCCCTTTCGCGGATTCCAGCCTTGCCACCGAGGCGAAGTTTCGGGCTCTGCACGCTTTTCGAAACGACATCACAAGTCGAGCTTTGCTACCGCTAAAAGGGTGTGTGGAATACTCCGCGGCCGAACAAATGAGCTGCGAGATTCTGGCCACAGATGCGGCATTCTTGCATTCCATCCTGGCCACAAGTCATGCGATGCAGGACTTTGAATCCCCGAGTTGGACTGGAAAGCCAAGCCCATCGACCATGCTTCATATGCAGATGTCTCTGGGTATGTTGCAGACGAGAGTCTCCATGCCAGACGCATCGTTGAGTGACGGCCTTGTCTGGGCAATTCTCAATCTGGCCATGCTCTCAGCTGGTTTCCACGAGTGGGACGCTGCCATTACCCACCTGCATGGTCTTCGGAGCATCCTGGCATTGGATGCAAAAGATAACTTCCTCTCAGTCAAAACAAAGCTGCATCTGGAGCTTGACCGGTACGTACCTCACACCGTTTGTGTACTGCTGGAATCGGCTGATCTTTGTAGCATCGACTTGGTCTGGATTTTGTCCACTGGTAAGGTGCCGTTCTTCGCCCAGCCAATTCCAGGTTGGGATGCGGTTGTACAGAGTCGAGCTTGGTCATTAGCGTGCGAAGGAGTCTTCCGTCCACCACAGCATTGGGATGCAAGACTTCTAAATGCATTCGATGATCTCCAGTGCCTATGCGCACAACTCAACGCCGGAGTCGACGCACATGTCTTCTACAGCTCCACCCAGTTTCAAGTCAGTCTCAATTCGATCCAGACTAGATTGATCTACCTCAGAGATTGTGTTGAGCATCCTGTTCAAGAGGTCGTTCGATTGGCAATGATGGCCTTTCTCGCACCCCTGTTCGCTGTTCCTGGCCTGAAGATGCCGTACGGCTGGGTTTCACGAGCTTTCCAAGCCGGCATGATGAATTCTTCCGGTGAATTGGTGAAGCTCGACATGCGATTGCGCACCTGGCTGCTGGTAGTAATGGCCATGGTGGTCGATCCTTCGGACCCGTGGCTGACAGGAGTGTGGAATTGCATGGTCGGCGTTGAGGACTGGAGAGAAGTCAAAGAGCGGGTCATGCAGGTCATGTGGATTGAAGCGGTACATGATCAAGGGGGCGAAAAGGTCGTGAGGAGATTTTCAGCATAGCTTAATCGGTGAAATCTCTTCGGCTTCTCGGTCTGTGCTTAGTACTCTTCTCTCATAGACGCTCTGGATGCTGACCGGGAGGCAGCTCGATCAATGGTCGTAATCTTCAGAGTCTCAACGGAGTAGTAGTCGTCTGCCTCGCCACCGTATCCAGAGTCGTGTGTTACAGGTTGTGGTCGCTTTGCTTCTCGAACGATGCCGTTCGCCTGGTCCAACTTCCAGAGATACTCCCCGGGCGCAATCCTCGCCTCCAGACAGTGTCGCCAATGCTGCATGCCAGTGTCTGGATTTTGAATGTGCGGGATGATGTACTCCGGGATTCGAATGATCGTCTTACCGTGTCTGTCCTTCTTGATCCATTCATGACCTGCACGATTGGACTGCTTCTGTCGGTGCCATCGATCGAGTGGCATGCTTCTTGGCTCGTAGCCGCGATGCTTTATTCGATGATAGACGCATGGATGAATCATCTCGTCGAAGTAGGTGTAGTCGAGGTCGTACGTCTTCCCGTTTACGACTTCGGTGGCGTAGTACTGGCCAGGCTTGCGGACGTAGTCCCATCGCTCAGTCGCCACTTCCGATGCCAGGTGCCATTTCAGGTTCTGAGTTTCGATCATCCTCCCATCGGACCAATCGATCCGTCGCTCGTTGACTTCTTGAGGTGACGTCGGAGCGGGTGTCTTTGAATGGTTGGGCTTAACATCGCTAGCGAGTCGATTGAGAATGGGATACTCAAGCGCACGCTCGTTGATTTGAAGTAGGCGATGTCTTGTGAGTTGATCGATCATCCAGGCGAGGGCTATCTCATCGATGCTGTTGCGGTCGTCTTTGGCTCTGCTCATGCCGCCCACGCAGCCGTGGTATCCTGGAAACCTGATCGAAAGACGTTAGCGTTTGCTCACATGGTCAGTCTTTCTCAGGCGTACCAGCATTGCCGAAGCTTGACTCCCGCTCTGATGCATTCTTGATCGAGGTAGAACATGGTTGGCGGAAAGTTGCCGCGGGACTCATCCAAAGCCAAAGCGTGGAAGGCGTGGCGGATTTCTGCGATGTTTTCGTCAGTCGCATGTCGTTCAAAGATGGCGCGGACTCACTCGGATGCAGCTTGCTCTGATGGAAGCCGACGTCTTCGCCTGGCTGCCTCACCCAACCTGACATGCCGATGCTACCGACCGTGTCGAAGACGCCAACGACTTGCACCTCCACATGGTAGTGGGCCCATCGCCGAATCCATTCGTAACGAGTCCATCTCTCCCGACAGTCGCTGTCGAGGCCAAGCTCTCCAGGTCGAACGTACTCCTGCGCCCATCGCATGTGCTTGAAGTCCTTCTCTGTCTTCCGATCGCGCAGTTTGTAGGCCGTGAAGATCTCGGCGAAGTAGTCCATCATGCCCGGGCTGAGCAGTCCGATCTGGCAGATGAAGCTGGCGAGAGCTCGCGCGGTGTATGCGCCTTTGCAGGAGGGTAAGTGCGGGCGATAGAGTGACACTGTTGGCAGCGCTTACCTCTCGAGAAGCCGAAGATGAAGATCTCATCGCCGGGGCCGTAGTTGTTGACGAGGAAGTTGTACTGCTCGCATACTTTCTCTGTGAGCCCATCGCCCAAGGCGCCTGCGCATCACACTCAGCATCGCCGAAGCAGGCATCGCACGCACGGCTGCGTACCTTGAAGATCTCGATTCAACGGCGTGAGCCAGCCAGTTCCCACACCAGATTGGTAGTTAACAAGCTGGACGATAGGCTGTTCGTCTTCATCCACCCCGGTGTTGGCGACTATGCGACACAGGCGAGTGATGTTCGTCGCATGGTTCTCTTTGCCTTTGTCGGAGGAGCAGAAGGTGCCATCGCAGCATGCGACGAGCCGCTTTCGCAAAGTGCTGGATGCTCTGACTTGGCCGCATGGTATGCATCGCTGGTAGTCGCAATTGAAGTTCTTGGTCGCAGATTGGGAGCTGTTGGTTCTCGTCGCCATTGTGGTGATAGAAGACTTCGCATGGAGGCCTGGCGAAGATGCGGCGTTCTGGCTTCACTAGAGGTGACGGCAGCGTTCGCATGGCTTTTCAAAGAAGTCCCAGACAGCGGCCATGTGAGAGCTGACCTGCAAGATGTCGGTGGGCTGATCAAAATGGCGGCTCACGTATGGTCGGCAGCTGCAAGCCATGCGGATGGTGGCGTCGTGGAGGCTAGCTGGGCTCTAAAGTGCGGCGACTCCCATGCTACTAGTCTGCGGGATGTGTACGCTAGAGCGACGGCATGTCGACACGAGACGGATAAGACTTATTATAATCGTAAAGAGTGCGCATTTCCGAGCCACGATAAAGTCCGGCGATATCTCTCTCTAGCTAGCCTTTAATAGTACGGGCGTAGGCTTAGACTTGTACGAGTTACGTAAGATACCTAGGTCCTAAGTACACTCTTAGAACGTAGGCCGCCGAGAGGAGCTCGCTCGTAACGAGATACCTATAGGGAAAATATTTATATATAGAGCGATCTAGTAATAAATACTAGAGCGCTCTAGGTATTCTAGTATAGCTATAACTAAGGTAAACGATCGTCTTATAGGTCTAGCGCCATTATAGTCTATTAAAGTATCGCTTATTTTTACGACTAGTAGAATTAAGCTAGAAGCCTCTAACTAGTAGTAAAGTAGGCGATACGTCTATATCTATTCTAGCTCTATCGTATCGAGTCTTATAACTTCTATATAACTTATCTTAGTATATAAGGTATTATATATATATTAAGGTATTACTAGTATATCTTTACCCTTAAGAAAATAATATTATTATATATATATCGCGATTCGTAATATTAGTCGAGTATATCGTTTTACGATATTAAAAATCTACTACTCGAATTTAGGTTTAGAGTTAGATATTTCTTATTATATTCTCTCGAATATTTTAGTTTAACTCTATAGAAAATTATTTTAGTATTAGTTATAATTTTCCTATACCTACTATACTTAAAAGTATCCTAGATAAAAATATCTTAGCTAGTAGAATTTTTGTTCCTTTAAAATAAATTAAGAATTAAGAGTTATAGTAGTTTTAGGGTAAAAACCTCTTAAAAATAGATTATTCTAGGCCTATTAATACTTTTCCTAAAATCTATATAAAGTTTTAGTTTAGAAAATATCTCTAACTATCTTAGAATAATTAAGGAAGGGTAAGGAATAAAAGCTATAAGTTAGATAGGTAAGTTTAAAGTAGAAAGTAAGAGTACTATATTTTAGCTAAATAGTATCTATTTAACTTCCTACTTTCTAGGTTAACTTTCTAAGCCTTAAGGAATAATATAGAATAGGTCCTAGAGTTATAGAATATAAAGGGCTTTTAGTACCTAGTTATTACTATTCTATATAGCGCCTTTAGACTTTAGGTTAATACTTACCTATAGGCGTATAGCTATAAAATAGATATATATTAACTTATTATTACTTAGCGAGTTATACTATATAAATACTTTATCTATTATATATTATATTATAGAGAAATTCGATATAGAAGTTCGCTATTACGCTAGTTAAATTATAATAAGTATAATACTTTATAGCTAAGTTTAGTTTAGCGTACTTTCCTCTACTAAAAGTATAATACTTTTAGGCTTAAAGTAGTTTAGCTAGCTTTCTTATACTAAGAGTATAATACCTTTTAGCTAGAAGTAGTCTAGCGCCTTTATTTAGCCTATTCTCTATAGTATAATAGTAAAAAGTCCTTTCTTATACTTTTCTTATACTTTAATAAGAATATTATAAAGTAGACTCTATTTCCTTACTATATACTAAAGAAAGTATACTACTAACTACTAGTATAGAGTAACTAAATACCTACTCTATTATACTAGTACTTCTACTTAGTATAAGTAGGATTTTATAGCTAATTAGCTTAGAAATTAACTTCTAGCTTCTACTTACTTTAATATAGTATATAGCTAGAAAGGAATATAGATATTAAGATATAGAAACTACTAGTTAGTAGTAATTATTATCCTAATATTATCTAGAGCGTATTTACTAATATCCTCTAATATCTCTATAAGCTTAAGTAACTCTATACTCTCTAGTATATTAATAATTCTACCTATAGCCTCTCTATATTTATTATAGAGGTAAATACCCTCCTAGATATTATCTAGTATTATTAATAGGCGCTATAGATAACCTAAGAAGAATAGGCTATAGTATAATAGTTCTAAACTTCCTACTTCTATTAGTAAATCTATACTAGACTTATTATTATATTCTTACCTACTAGATACTAGACGGCTTTAAGTAGTCTTTAAACCTACCTTAACTTTTAGTTTACGTCTTTTCTAGTAGCTTATAATTAGCGTCTATAAGGCTTAGAGACTCTTTAACTCTAAATATTCTTTATAGAACTTAGGGAAGAAACGTTTATATATATAGTAGCTATACTAAAAATCTTATCTAACTATACTACTTATAGTAATATCCTAGGCTATTAGATATAGTATCTTAGAGTCTATCCTATTCTTTTCTACTCTTTTATCTAGATCTAGTTAGCGTCTATAAGTAGTATCCTATACCTTAGCTACCTTTACTAGTATAATACTTCTCTTATAAGTTACTATAATCTAATAGAGTAGTCTTTTTAAGGCGGTTTTAACGTTAGTAAGCGCTAGGTATAAGTAGACTAGTAGGTTATTAATTTAGTTAGGACTCTATACCTCCTTAATAATATTAAGGCTTCCTTTTTATACTACGTTAGTAGAGGTACTAATAATAATATTAACCTAGAGAAGGCTATTACTATTAATACTATTTAGGAAAGCTTTCTATATTTTTAAACCTAGATTCTAGTAGGTATTCTATATCTTATAGAGCTAGATATACCTCTATATTAGCGTTATAATCTATATAGTAGCCTCGTTCTTATTAAATAACTACTTTAATAGCTCCTTTACTACCTTTACTTATATTTAACTACTACTTAGATTTTATAGACTATCTAAAATAGATACTTCTATATTATCTTTCTAAGAGTATAGGATCTCTAGCTCCTATTCTACGTCTTTAAGCCTAAGCTAATTTAACTACTACTAGACTTCTTCTTAACTACTAGAGTAGATAATATTAAGGGTTATTTCTATATCTATTTCTATTATATACTACTAGGTTAACTTATAGGTTCTTATTTTATCTTACTAGTAGTATTATAGATTACGTATAGATTTCGCGTAAAACTAATAGAGTCGTATAAGTAGTATAAGCGCGAAAGTCTTATATTAGCCTTATATATTATATAGGCTAGTAAAAGCTACTAGAGATTACTTTAAGTCTAGTATAAAATAAGAATAGATATATCTAAACTATTAATATCTCGTCTAGGATTAGATATATCTATATCTATTAAAGTTATATTAAATAGATACTAATTACTACTATTAAAATATAATAGTAATAATAGAGTTTAGGGTTAGGATTAGCCTAATATAGTACTAATAAGTCTTAATAAGCTATAATTAACTTAAAAGATATATAATATAACTATATCGTATTAGCTAAGAGCGTTTATAAGTCGTAATCTATCTCTTTAAGTTAGTCCTTCTACTCTTTAACCTAAGTTTCTATCTAATTAGCTAGAATAGCTCTCGATCTTTAAACTAATTAGTCTTAAACTTCTCTAATACTACTCTATCTATATATCTTTATTTATACTAATACTATAGATATTAAATATTATTACTTCTATCTCTAGGTTAGTAACTTCTATTTCTTCTAGTTACTAGAGAATAGCGCTTACTTCTAGTAAGAAGTATAAGGCTATTACTAACTACTAGGCTAAATATAGATATAAGAAGAAAAAGATAAACCTAGCTCTATAGTATTACTTTAAGCTAGCGCTTAGAGAGTATATTATTACTTTTACTCTACTAGAGGCTAACTTAGTAAAGCCTACTTCTATTAAGTCTAGACTATATTTTCTATCTATACTTAAATATATAGAAACCTTAGCTAATAAGCGTTTATAGTATACTAAACTTAGTATTACTACTAATCCTATCTTCTAAGCTATTAAAGCTAGTTATAATCTATATACTATATATATTAAAGATATAGACGATACTAAAGATAACCTCCTATCTCTTAATATACTTATTAGTATACTTAATCCCTTTTAGGATACTTAGTAGACTAACTAGAACTATACTCGAGCTATAAGTATTAATCCTAATACTAATATTAATAATATTCTTACTAGCCTCTTTAATAGTAGTATAGAGCTAGGTACTTATAGCGACTATAAAAGTTCTAATTAATCGAATAGAGCTAGTAATAGTATTATTAAACCTATAGACGACTCTATTCTATATAATATACTCTATATACCTCTACTACTAATATATACTCCTTATCTATCTTTATATTTACTCTCTCGCCTAGCTATTATTCTTAATATATTAAGCTCTTTCGCCTTTACCTTTTTTACTACTACTAACTTTACCTTTACTTTCTTTTATATAGTATATCCTTAAGTATAAGATTATTAAAGAAGATATTACTATTAAGGCTAGGAGACTAACTAATATAAGATAAGACTCTAGTAGCTAGTCTACTACCTTAAGGTATACTTATATAGGCTTTTAAGTTAGAGTTAGCTTAACGTTAAGAAGTCTATAGCCTAATTAGATTTTATAGCTTTCTCTCTAACTAATAGGAATTTCCTTACTTTACCTTATACTCTTACTATACTATATTTATATAATAAAATATACTTCTATATACTTAAGGCTAATAGATTTTCCTTCTTATAGATAGAGTAATAGTCTTAGACCTACTTATATCTATTATAAGAGTTATAGGTATCTTAATCCTACTATACTATAGCCTTTACCTTTAAAGCTAAGCGTATATATAAAATACTTTAGTAGGCGTATAACGTAGAGGCTAGTACTAGGTAAGAAAGCTATACTTATACCCTTTATAAAGATATTTATTTATAAAGTATTTATAAGGAAAGATTCCTCTAGTTAGAGAAATAGTTTACTTCTTATATAAAGGTATTCTTTAATACTATTCTACTAAATAAGCCGCTCTTATATCTATCTTTTATACCTTACTAATTACTACTATAATAATACTACTCTCTCTACTACTATTCTACTAGTCTCTACTTTATTCTTCTACTATATACCTTTCCTAATACTAAAAGGGTTAGGGTTAGGGGTTTATAGGTAGATAGAGAATATCTAATAGTTACTCTATTTACTATAGAGGATTTACGCGACGAATAGAATATAGCTATAGGACTACTATAAACTAGAATACTACTATACCTAAGAGTAAGAAGTATAATAGTCTATCGAAGATACGACTATAGTATAAGCTAATACGCTTTATAGTATAGAGTAATAGTAAACTATTTACTACTACTAGGAAGGTCTACTATAGGATATATACTATTAGGTAATAGAGGTCTTCTATAGTATACTAATATCCGTTATAGTTTCTACCCTTAAGAGTAGCCTAGTTATCTTTTAACTTCTAAACCGCCTTTAGACTATAGTATATTACTTAGAGGATATCTATACCTAAACCTACTACTAATATATAGGCGCCTATAGGTTTTACTCCTTAAGGTACGGAGGAGTTTAATAAGGTTAATTATTAAGGAAGGGTATACTAGACTATATTATATATAGTAGGTTTATTAGATAGTACTTATAAAGTAAGAGAAGGGGAGTTAGTTTTCTACGCTATATTATTTAGCCTAGAGTTCTATTAACGATACTTATTAGTAGGGTTTTTAGAGGGAATTCTCTAATAGGCTAATAGGATTAGTAGGTCTTTCTAGACTCTTACTTATTTATCGTTTAGACGTTAGGGAGAAGAGAATAGAGAGGAGGAATACTAAGCGTAACTTAGGTATCTTCCTTTTAAGTATCTAATACTTACGTTAGTCTAGCTAATTATAATACTAGGCCCTTTACTTTTACTCCCTCCTATACCTTATTAATATTATCTAGGATCTAGACTTAAGTTAGCTAGTAGCTCCTATATAAGAGCTATACTCTAGAGTAGTCTAGCTAGGTTTAGATTAATTTAATCTAATTCGTATTATTATTCGAGTATATTAGGGTAGGTTTAGCTTATAATACCTAAGTTAGGTTAACCTAGTCTATATCTCGCTTACTTACTCTAACCTAAAGTTATAATTACTAAATTCTTACTTAGTATAAGGAGGTTTACTAGTTTATAGTTATTCTAGACTAGGGGTTTATAAGCTTATTTAGCCTTAGTTAGGTTAGGTTAGACTTAATTAGATTTAAGTAAGTACTACCTAACTATATATAAAATACTTAGCCTATTAATTATATATCTTATTATCCTCGACTTATTCTACTATCTCCCTTTACTCCTTTAGTAAACTCTTAGTTAGCTTACGACGAATATACTATATATATACGTATACCTAAGTAAAGGCTTTAGTCTAAAATAGGAAGTCGATATTACTAAAGCGGCTACTTATAGAGATCCTTAGTCTCGCCTTTACCTTTTATTAACGTTAAAGCCTACTTAGTTAAGCTAGTCTATTAAAGTATAGATACTCGTCGCTCCTATAGTAGAATTATTCCTTAATCTATTAGTAATTATAGATAAATCCCTAGTACTATACTCTACGCTTATATTTTAGGAAGTCTTCCTACTATACTAGTAGTATAAGGAAGAGTTTATCTATAAAGCGGAATAGTTTAGTTAGACGCTCGTTTAGTAGTAATAGGCTTAATAGGTAGTATATCTCTATATCTATATAGAGTTAGTTCTATACGTAACTATATAGAAACTTATAGAGGCTAGCTAGCGTTCTATCTATTATAGGACGCGCCTACTAGGTTAGGTATAGTATATATTCCTTTAGACGCTTTAGGAAGCTATACTCTAGAAAGACTAGGTTTATTAGTCGTCGAAGTAGGTCGTTCGCTAGAGCCTAGTCTAGTCTATATTAATATATTATATAGAGTATTATAAAGCGGGTTATTATACTTATAATTCTAAGGATATTTATAGCTATTACCTATACCTATATACCTCCTATAACCTATTAGACTACCTTAGTATATCCTCTTATAATTTCCTTCTATTCCTTTATAAGGTACTTATCGCTTAGCCTCTAGGCCTCTACTAAGGGCGTATTATATTCTAGAATAGGTATAATATAAGTATTATACGCTCGTAGGTAGTATATTAGAGGCTAGGCGTTATAGTAGTTCCTATACGCTATAATCTATACTCTCGCTTAGTTAAGGTAATAGGTTATATACTTAAGGAAGTTAATACTATCCTTATTAATTAGGAAGCTAAGGTACTTATATTTAGTAACTACTAGTACTAGTTAGTTAGAGAGCGTTAGTATTTATAGTATAGCGTTTTTCGTAAGTATAGCGTACTTATTAACGTTTAGTTCTAATCTAATATCCTTATACTAGCCTACTATTTAATCTAGTATCGCTTAGGCGTCGTCTATTCGCCTAGCTAGAATTACTTTATTATCTATATAGAATAGAGCTCTTAGGAAAGCTATTAAATTAGGGTCTAGTAAGTAAAGTACCTTATCTATAAGTAGGTTAAATAGTAGTAGTAAGATTAGTAAGCTCTATAGTACGCTATATATCTAGCTAAACTAGTCTAACGTAGTCCTATTTACTAGGATTTATAATAATATATTATAGAATATTAGATATTAGAGTATATAGAGTAGTATAGGTAGGTAGCTATAGTATTATAGGTTTAGGTCTAAGATAGTATAGTTAACTCGATTAAACGCTACGTAGAAGTCTAAGAAAGTAATTATCGCTATAAAGTTCTAGAATAGTATAGTCTATAGGATAGTAGCGTATATTAACGTTAAGTAGCCCTTCCGAAATCTAGCCTAGTTAGAGTATATCTAGGCCTAACTATCCTTACCTATAGCGAAGAAGTATAGAAGAATACTCTTAAAGACCTTATAGAATATATAGATAATTATAATTAGGTAGATATTCGTTAGTATCTTAGGCTTAGCTTAATCCTTTATAACTAGGTAGATTTCTATATAATTCTATATTTTAGGCGTCCTACTAAGGTTAATATAGCAATTAAAGAGTCTAGTTAGATAAGTTAGTAGAGACGTCTATTCCTTTAATACCTTTAATATCTATATATAAATCCTATCTATACTATAAGCCTTATTTCTATTCTACTCGCCTAACGCTTTATATACTATCTCCTTAGTTATAGTTAATAAGCTAGGTTACTATTTAGGACTACTACTAACTTAGGTAAGCTTCCTAAAGTTAGAGTCGTTATAGCGCTCTATAAGTATATTAGCTATCTCCTATAGAGTATTACTTTCTAGGTTTAATAGAAGTAGTAGTTTATTACTATTATTATTTACCTACGTCTATCTAACTAGTTAGAATATAGTACTAATACTTAGGTTAGTTAGTAGTCGCTTTACTTTTTACTTATTTTTCTATACTTATATTAAGTTCCTAGTCTAGCGTCCTAGTACTCTATCCGCTATAGACTAGTAGTATTAGGTTAGAATATCGTTAAGAGTATTAATATCGTTATATAGGGCTAGCGATAGTAGTAGGTATATTTATTAGTCCTAGTTAACTATAAATTTAATCTTAACGTCTTCGTAGTCTAGCCTATCTACTCTAAACTAGAGTAGATCCGCTACTAGTACTACTAGCCTCGCCTTACTACTTATTATTATATATAGCGTATATTTATAATTAGTTTAAAAACTAAGCGCCCTAGAATTAAGTAGTATTATAGATAGTTCCTTACCTATTCTCTAGGTAAAGTAGTAGTCTATAGTTAGGGTTTTATACCTATAGATACTAGGTAGTAGTACTACTCTATAATTATTAGGCTTAAGATAGATAAAGCTAAATAATTATATCTAGCTTATAAACTAAATCCCTTAGTTACGTAGCTTTATAGCCTCTAAGGCTTATATAAAGTAAACGTTTATATCGCCTATTACTAGATTATCTTCCTTATAATCTAAGAGTATAACTCCTACTTTATCTTCCTTAAGCTTCGAAAATAGATATAAAGCGCTAATCTTCTAATCTCTAACGCTAAAGGCTAGTTAGCTTTCTAATACTACTAGTTTATATATTAACGCGCCTTAGAATTAGCTAGTAGCGAATATAGCTAGGCTACCTACCTATCTCTCTATTAGTAGTTTTAGTAGGCGCTCTAAGTAAGATATAGTAAATAGTCTATTCTAGTATAGCGACTAGTATATATACTACGTCTCTACTATAATTATAGCGTCTACGTTACCTTTCTTAAGTAGGTAGTATATATAGTCGAATATAGCTCGCTTTAGACCCTAGGCGTTTAGATATAGGATATAGAAGCTAGAATAAGTTAGAGTTATTAGGCTTAGATACTTAGCTCGCTCTACTATATACTAGCGCCTAGTATACCTTATATCCTTCTAATACTTTAGTATTATAGCTACCTTAGGATAGGAACTTACTAAAAAGCCTATATAGTAGTAAAATAGGTTTAGGAATAAAGTTATAGCCTAAGAGGTTAATAGAGTTAGTAAGCTAGTCCTAAATAATCTTTACTAAATTATTTTTAATTAAAACCTATAGCGCGGGTAAGGCGTCGAGTTTATCGAAGGACTAACTAAATAATAAGAGCGTCTAGTATAATTCTAATATAATCTAAATCGCTCTAGCTAGGGTTTAGATATCTTAATTTAGTTAGAGGTAGTTTAAGTTAGTATAATATAGTTAGTTCGTCTTTCTTAGTTTAGGGTTCTTACTCCTATCTACTAGTTATATACGTTTAGGTTATAGGCTTAGGTTAAATTAGGCTAGTAGTAACTCGAGCGATTATAGTTTATACTTAGTCTTAATCTAGGGCTTAGTCTTAGTCTAGAGCTTAGTTTTAATCTAGGGCTTAGTCTTATACTAGAGTTAAGGGTTAGGTTAGGCGAGCGATTTACTTTAGCGTACTATCTTACTATCTAATAGCTTTAGTAGTTTTAGAATCGCTTTACTTAGAGCCTTTTACTTCTCTAAGAAAGGTAGTAGAGTCTTTTAGGTATTATTAACTTTCTCGAGGCTAATCGTAGTTAGAGCGTAGTTAATATAGCTTAATAATAATTTAGTAGGATAGGTTACTATAGGTTACTTTTTCGTATTATAATAGGTAAACTAGCGATAGAGAAGAGGATTATTAGTTATACCTCTAGTATCCTTATTAAAGGCTTAGTAAGGTTTAGTAGTATTATAAGGAGATACTATAGACGAGCGCTATAGTATAAGTTAATTTACCTAACTAGCGTATATCTATAGCTATTTAACTTCTATAAGAAGATATAAGATTCTCTAGGCTACCTAAGGCTAGTAAGTTATATAAAGATAGCGCGAAAATTAATCTTTCTAGTATTACTATAGATTTAGTCTTAGCTCCTAGCCTCTAGGTAATAGCTATAGTTAGCTATATCGAGTATATAGTCTATACTTTAATTAACGAAGGATCTAAGGGTTATATTATAAGCTATAAACTAGCTTTCTAGCTTAGGCTTCCTATTATAGGTAATATAAATATTAATATAAGCGGCGCTAGTAGACCTTACTAGTTTAGTAGAGTTACTTACGCTCTAAAGATTATAGTATATAGTATTACCTTCTTCTAGAATTTCTTAGTCTTAGTTTCTCTATTAATACTATTTATCCTAGGACGACTATAGTACTAAAAGGTCTAGCTAACTAGTATTAACTACGATAATAGTATATAGAAGGGAACTATTACTAATAGGCGAGGGAACTTTGTTTACTTTATAGGAATTTAAGCTACTATAACTAGGTATAAGCGAATAGACGATATCCTTTATAGTCTTAGGCTAGCTCTAAAATTATAGGGAATTCGCTACTTACGCTAACTTCCTCTATTATAGTAGAAGTATACGTAATCTTCTAAAGGAATTTAATAGATTTAAACGATATAGATAGATTAGAGGATCCTTTAAAGAGCTCGCGCCCTAAGATCTATAGAGATAGTAAGCTATTTAGATTTTATACTCTATAGGGTACGAAATTAGATATTACTATTTACGCTCTAGGAGTAACTTCTTTATATCTATTACCTTCTATATCCGCGTTTATAGTATTTAAAAGAGAGAGGAGAGTTAAAAATTCTTACTCTAATATTACTACTACTACTAAATTACTACCTAATATCGCTAAGGCTAGATTTCTCTATATTTAAGACTAAGACGATAATAATATTAAGGGTATTCTCCTCGCTATAACTATTAATAAAGCGGCTCGAAGATTAAGGAGATAAGCCTATATATACCTACCTATTAGTATAACCGCCGATATATATACTATATATAAACGGAAAGCTAAGAAAGTCCGCCCTATTAAGGAAAATAGTTTAAGAACTAACGGCTCGAAACCTAGCGGATCCCTTACCTAGTATAACGATTACCTAGGTTATAAAGCGATACTTCCCCTAGGAACTAGTAAGTTTAATAGGAAATATCTAATTAAGAAGTTTTCTAATCTACTACCCGAATTTAGGTTCGAGGTTAGATACTTCCTATCGTATTTCCTCGAATATTTTAGTATCGTTCGAAAGAGCGTAGTCTCGCGAGTCGTATAGTATAGTTATCGTATTATAGAAGGTACTATAGTATATTATCGTCGCCGCTAAAGTTACCGTCTTAAAAGCGGAGAATTATTACGTACTCTATACCTAAAGATACGTAATAATTCTATATCTAAGTTTACTTTCTCTATAAACCTAACCTTCGTAGTCGTAATATATATACTACGTAAAAAGCTTATAATAGAGTATTCGGATATAAATCGTATAATATATATATATTAGTATAGATCCTTATAGGGTAGGTTATAGACGCTCTTAAAGGTTAAGCTATAGATTATACCCGCGTAGTAAAGCTATATAATAATTATACTTCCTATATTTAGACCGCTCGGAATAGGTATACCGCCGTAACTATTAAGTAATATTTCTTTAGGATATATACGAAAGCCTCTATAAGTCGTATAATATATATTCTAAGTCGTAGATTATATAGTAGTAGAGTACATTACTAGTAGAGATACTATACTAAAGGCGGAGGCGTAGATTACGCCTAGCGGACCTAGTATAATAATTCTATTGTAAAGTACTCTAACCTATATACCTTATATATATAGTCTAGAATATAATACTATAGTAAGAAAGAACTATATATATCTATAAGAGGATTCGATAGTAATATATCGTCTATAGTACTATATATAATATATACGAGCCGTAAGATACTAGTATAGCTATATAATATAGAGTACGACTAGGAGTACTAAGTATATCCTAATCGAGGTAGGTAAGTTATATCTCCCTTTTAGCGCGCGCTAGACTTCTCTTACCTAGATTACCTACCCGTCTAAGCGATATATAAATTTACCTAATCTAGCTATACGTACTATATAATATACTACCGAAGAAACTACTACTAAAGAAAGTACGATACGCTAAAGTAAGTAGTAGCCGTACTACCGCGACGTCCGAAAGCGAGGGTTAAGTACTAGCGAAGAGATACGGTTAGCGATCGAAAACGCTAACTAGTAATATAATAAAGGATAAGAAGCGGGCCTAAGCCCGCGTATATAAATAGAGATAGCGAGAGAGGGATACCGCTAAATTATAAGTAATAATAGTAAACTATATAACTATCGCTATATAAGACGTATAGCCTACGCTAATTAAGGCTAGGCTTCGTATACTCGCTATTAACGAGGACGATAAGAACGATTACCGCGATAAGAGGTATTTACGATAATACGAAGTACCCTTAGCTATACCTATTAGTAAAGATCTCGACTACTACGAAGGTAGGGAAGGTAATAATTATTTCTATAATACCTATAGACCGCTAATTTAGCTAACGTTCTACCTCTAGGGTTATTTTACTCGCGAAACTTATTATTAAATAATAAACTAAACTATTAGCTAATAGTTAAGATTAAAAATTAAACGCGCGAGGAAAGATTATATAGTAATATAGAGGATTATTAGTATACTAACGCTAATAGACTACTATCTAGTATAGACCGCCGTTACTAACTAAGTATTATCTCTATATTATCGCGTACTCTAACGTTATTAGAACTAAACGAGTTAGAAGATAATAACGAAGATTCGTAAGAGCTAGATTTCTGTATATAAGATAGATAGAGGCTAGATAAAGAGGACGGAGAAATATAGGAACTACTTCTAGATAGCGATAACGAGAGATATACTCTATAGGAAGAAGATATTCGATAGCTATACTAAGGAGAGTACGATAAGTACTAGAATAATAGAATACTTACTAATAACTAACTAGGCTTTAACGACTAGTATAAGGCTAACGACGACGACGACGAAGACGAATAACTCTTAGAAGAGGAAGACGTATCCTTAGCCTAATATCCTATAGTCGACGATAATAATCTCTATAGACTAAATAGACCTATTCTTCCCTCTACTAATCTTTAGCTATATAACCTAACTCTCGCGTAGGAGCGACCCTTTTATCGATTTACCCCTTAAGGTATATAGGAGAGTAGTACTATAGTAAACGATAACCTAACTCCTACGTAGGAGCGGCCCTTTTATCGATTTACCCCTTAAAGTATACGAGAGAGTAGTACTATAGTAAACGATAACCTACTAAACTAGAACGGACCTTTTAACCTAATCGTAAGAACTATCGAAGACGAAGACTTTATAGAAGATAGGCTATAGCGCTAAGTAGACCTACTATAGTTAAGCGTTAACCCTTTAAATAACGACGAATTATCTAATAGCCTCGTCGATCGACGCCGAAGAGTTCTAAGAAGACCTAACGATAAGGAGAACTATATAGATTCTAAAGAATATTTACCTATACTACTACTACGCTACTAATCCCTTCCGCCTATACTAGTAGTAGAAGCGGATATATTCGAGGCCGTTAGCTATATTAGCGATAAGTTAATATCTAACCTTATCTATAGGTTCTATAGCTATACTAATAAAGAGTATACCGAACGCTTAAACCGCTATATCTAAAGTTATACCGAGTATATTAAACCGAGTAAGGTATTCGATCTTTCCGCCTTTCCGTCTATTCTAGATAAGCTTAAGTAGCTTAAATAGGCCTATATCGCCTATCCGCTACCTATATCCTATAAATAGTAGTTATTATTCTATAGTAACCTAGTCGAAGGCTATATTTATTAGCTATCTTATAAAGTCTACCTTTATAGCGAAGAAACCTAAGTAGAAAGGGCGGATATTTTATTTAATATCGATAGCTTTCTTAGATTTACCGACTCTCTTACTATCTATAAGGTAGGCTTAGAATTATAACTAGCTACGTAGATAAAGTAAAATATATAGATAGACGTATATATTACTATATTAGCTAACGACCTTAACGCTAACCCTAACGACGCTATCCGAAGTACTTAGACTATACTTAAGGACGTACCTTAATATCTTATAGGGCGCCTTACTAGAGCGCTAGAAGTATTACTATACGTCCTATTCCTATACCTTCTATATAATAATAATTTCGGGGCTAAGTTTAAGGCTATAATAAACTATTAGCTAACGACCTAGATAGACTAAGTCTTACTCCCTACTATCTATAATACTCTTCTAAGCTATTACTCCTAGTATATACTAGCTAGCTACGAGTATATAAGGCGTAATACGAAAGTACGCTAAGTCGAGAGTTAGGTTAATACTACCTATAGGTACTAAATAGAGTAGAGTATTTCCTATTATATCTAGCTATTAATACTTAATACTATCTAGTAGGAAGTTAATTATATACTCGAATCGTAGCCTAACCTTATATAATTTTAAGAACTCGAGCTCTTCCTCTCTATAAAAGGAACTAAGCTACGCTAGAAATCTAATAGTATACGTACTAGTCTCCTCGATACTATCGAAAACTTTACTAACTAGCTACTCGCTAATCTTAATATAAATTACGTTAATCTCTATAGATTTTACGTCGATATTAGTAAGGAGATATATATTAGTACTACGATAAAGTATCGATATAGAGAACTATAAGTATACTACTAGAAGAAGTATTACCTAGAGTCCTTCTTAAAATAGCTATACGATAGTACTCTACCTAAAAAGAATAGCGCTAGCCGCCGCTTCTACTATTAGAATTACCTCTATAATACTACTATACTAACTAGTCTACCTAAATAGACCTTAATACTTAGCCTTAGTAGACTTATATATACCTAGTACTACGGCTCTATAAAGGAGATATAGGACGCTAGTAAGACGTACCCCTTCTAGAATAATATACTCGAAGAGCTAGCGATTAACCCTACTATTCGGAAGGCTATAAGTAGTCTACCTAGTATAAGCTTTAGCTAACGATAGGCTATCGAAGGAGCCTACTTAGCGAGTAAGTAGAGGTTATACGTAGCCCTATAGGATAATATAGGTAAGTCCTTTAGTATCTATAAAGAATACCGAATAATATAGCTCCTCCTATAATATATCGCTAATAGACTTTAGGTAGAGGAAGTAGTATTACTTACTAAGGTTTCTAATTATCTATTATATATATAGGCTATAAAAACGCCTACCTTTCTCTAATATATCTATAATAGTATTAGTAAGTTTATAATAGAATTCGAGTTCGTTCGTATATAATATCTAGCTAATAGTTAGGCTTAGGAGGATACGAAGATTATAGCTACCTTCCTCCGCTACCTTTAATTCGTAATAGGATTATAATAACTTCGACTCGAATCTCCTTTATAGTAGAGTAAGCGTAAGATCTATTAGGAGGGTTAGACGCTAAGGAAATATTACGGCCTTAGTTTCTATAATACGCTTAATAAATACGGGTATTATTAGTAGGAACCGTAGGTAAAGTAGTTAGAGCTCTAGTTTAAGTAAGATATAACCGAATAGATACTATATAGTAACGTTAAACTAAAGCGACGGTACTATCGCGCTAGTAGAAGCGTCGTAGCTTTCCTCGATATTACTAAGTAAGTAAGCCTTATACTAAAGTAGCTAAAGAAAGACGACCTATACTAATATTAGATTAAGTAACTACTATACTAGCTCGCCTACTTAGTCCTCGAGGAACTCTATAGAGATATTCTAATAGGTATTAAGGAGGAAATCTTCGATAACCGCTAGAAGGAGGTATTAAAATATACTTAAGGGTTCTTACGCTAGTACCTCTTAACTATTATAAAAGATAGTATATACCTTATATCTAGGAATAGGCCCTATATAAAATTAGTCTATATAATACTTAAGATACTCTATAACCCCGATAGACTAGAATATAAGTACTAGGATAATAAATCTTTTCGTAAAACCCTAGACGATATTAACGAACGCCTCTATAAACTCCTAGATAGAAAAAGACTCCTTAAGCGCTTTAATAGGATTCTAGACGGCGAAATAGTCTAATACTACTAGATACTACTATACCCTAGTAGTTCGTTACTTAAATAGAAGAATAAATAGTTATAGAGAATATAGTTCTTAATCCGACTTAAAGACTAAGAGCGCGAACTAGACGATAATATCGATAAATAGATATAGGTAGGGAAGGACTAGTAGCTAGGTAATACTAAACTACTTCTAGAATATATATAATAGACTATATAGTAATAGTAGGTATTCCTTAGTAAGCTAGTTATATACGATATATAAAACTATAACTTATATTAAACTAAATTATTAGCCGATAGTTTAGTCTATTAAACCTAGGTAACTATTATAGTAAATTATTTCGTATATAGTACCCTATATAGATTATATCGCCTCTACTACTTACTAGTTTACTATTAAGTATATTACTATATCTAGTTTCGCTTCCTACGGTAACGTTATATTAAACCTAAATTAATATCCGTTACTACGATACTAATACTATTATATATATACTTATCTACTACCTCTAACGTAGCCCGACTATCTACTAGCGCCTTATCTAGTAAATATACTATTATCTTACCTACCGCCTCTTTATAGATATTATATATACTTAGTCTTACCTTAAAGTTTTATAGGGTCTTAAATACTACGCGAAGATACCTTAAAAGCTATATACTCTCGTATATACTAACCTAAGGTAGTTACCTACTCTATAGCGGACCTAGATTATTATTATCCCTAGTATTATTTACCTTCTTACTCTTTACCTAGCGAGAACTACTACTACTACTATTTCTCTTTTATTTCCTCTTATTACTTATACCTACTTCCTACTATATCGCTTAGATCCCTTTTAACTCTAGCTAGTCCTCTTTAATCCCTAGAAAAAGTTATATACTATTAGCTATTATACTATCTAAGTTATATAAGTATAGTATACTATCTATTACGTCTATAACTAGTAGGCCTAGCGTTTAAGGAGTTCTACTTCCCGCTCTTCGCCGCTCTTCTAGATCTAGTCGCTTTTAATATACTTCTCGCTATATATATATTATATCCAATAGAGTTATACCTAGCTTATATATACTCGCTATAGCCCGTAATATTCGTTTCGACGCTATATATATAGCTAGAAGCTCTAGTTATATATTATCGGGGATCTCGCTAAACTAGTCTAGTCTCTATATCTTTTCGATAATACGTAAACTATCTTTATAGTCTAGGTCGGCTAATATCCCTATTACTATATTTATCTTAATTAAATTACGGTAATATAGACTATCGAGGAAGGTACTTTCGGACTATAGCGTAGTATTAGTATCTATATCCTAGGAATAGTATAGCTATATATACTACTATACTAGTATTATATTCCTAGCTATACTTTCCGTCTCGTCGCTATAGTACTCTAAGAGCTCTTTTACTATATCCGCCTCCGTTCTATCCGCTACTAGTCTCTATAAAGCCTCTAGCTATATAGTAGATAGATCGAATAGAAGGTATTAGTATTATAGTACTTACTCGACTTCTACCTAGCCTAGGGCCTAGAGCTAAGCGTCTATATTCTTACGTTATATAAGGTCCTCTTATTCTAACTAGGATACTATTAGCGTAATAGCGCTATCTAGCGGAATAGTCGTAGTAGCTATATCTAAGTTTAATTATATACTAAAGATAAATAGCGGAGTAACGCGCTACTCGTATTATAAGGAAAGATATTCTACCTATCGCGCGCTCTATATAGCTATAATATAGGGTATAGTAGTAGTATCCTCTTCTTACCTAGTCTATAGGAATCCCTAGTAGTAACTCTAGACCTCTAACTTTACCTTATATCCCTCTTATTATATCTTTTACTCGATATAGCCTCTACTAACTCTAGCCTCCTACGCTTATAACTACTCCTATCTCGTACCTTTCGCTTATATATCTAGTAGTATAATAGAGTAGCTTCGTATCCTCGAAATACCTTAGTATACTACTACTATATAGTACTACTACTACTAATATATCGAGTCTCTCTATAACCTATATTTATACCTAAAGTATAGTAAAACTAGGGATAGAGACTTACCTAGTACGAAATTAAAAAAAGAGAGTATATATACTAATAAATCTAGATACCTTACCTAGTTAGTTTATATATAAGAATAACCTCTACCTAATTATACCTACTAAACTATAGCCTACCTCCTATAATATAGAGCTCGACTAGGTATAACTATATACTATATTAAAGACTATTATCTACGGGGTTAAGAGATCGTACTCGTTTAGGAGTAATATCCTAGTTAATATCGTAAACTATATTATAAGCCCTATAAACCCTTATATAAACTACTTATACTTATAGGCTAAATTACGATAAGCTCTCTATATCCTTAACGAAACGAACTATTAGCTTATAATTTAAGAGCTATATAACTAGGATCTCTTATCGTATATCCCTATTAGCGCGCTATATATATATAAAGCTAGCTAACCTTACTTTACT